>JPFL01000158.1:0-22561 GCA_000733385.1 Paramecium biaurelia | reverse complement strand
ATGTGAACTAGTTATTATTAATTAATTAAGATGTATTTATATATATTATATATTTATTAGCATTTTGATCTTTATGAATATCATTTTTCATTAAGAGATAAATTCCATTCCGAGGAAGAAGAAAAATAAAACAATAACTTTTTGAGTTCAACTTCCAATGCTAATAATAATAACAATAATAATAAAAAGTTTATCAAGGTTTAAGGATAATTGAATTTAAAAAGATAATTTACTTTTAGCATTCATTTAATTTCATTTACTATTACTTTGATTACTCTATTATTAATCAGAATGACTGACAAATCTTAAATTAATGATTTAAAGTCTAAATTGGCAATCTACTAAAAATGTATTACTTTTACAGAAAGTTTATCAGAAGCATGTTTAACTAATTTCATTTTATAAAGTAATCAGTATTTGGTAGAGAATACATTTATTGATCCTGAAGATCCAGCCTAATTTTTTATTTATACAAATGAAAGTTACACTATAGCAAATAGTATTTTAGGAGAGATCCTTTATTCAGAAGGAACAGTTTCTGAAGAGTTAAAGATTCTATTTTCAAGTAATGTGTGCTTAGTTGTTAATGAACCAGAAATCTGTGTTACAGTTAATAATGGTGAATTACAATAAGGATTATTATTGCCATCTCAAGAAATATTTTAGATTTTGAGAGAAAACATTGATCTATATTAAATAAGTGGTATAGCATCTTAAATGCTTTAATTAAGACATATGTTATCTGAAAGCTTTATGATAGATGCTGTTAACAATTTTGTAGATACAGTTCGATAAACTGTAGAACAAGGAATATTAGATAGCAATGATGTTAAATTAACTATCTCTATAATCTTTTTCCTTTTCATAATTTTAATAAATATAGCTTAGATTTGGTTTATTCATTAATATATCACATAAAAATTGTGGGGTATTAGGTAATTTGTTTATTTATTACCACCTAAAGCATTGTATAATGAGGATAGCTTTTATAAAACTCTTACATATCTACTGAAAATTGAAAATTAAATACTATATATGTGAAAATCTTAAATAGTAATATAATTAATATCTAAATAATTTAATATTAACATTCTAAATTCTTATAAACAATTAAATATTTTATTTATCTTCAAGCTAGAATCACTGAATGAATTTATTTTGTTATAAATCGAAATAATAAGAATAAATTCAAATAATATTTACTATTTAAGATAATAAGAGCACTATGTTTTATAATTAATAAGTTTAAAAATAATATATATATAAATTTTAAATACAAATGGCATTAACTGATAAACTTTGCTTTGGATTCTCAATTGCTTCATTATTCATATATGTAACATTATTTGGAATAGCCAACATCATTGGTTATGGTCCCGTTAACTAACCAATGAGTAATGGAAGTACATTTACAGGTCATATTTAGAGTAATGCAAATTAATATACTTCTCTGATCTTAATGATATTTCAAAAACTCTTTGTTTAGATGAATGTCCAAAAACAGGAGATACAAAGTTGCAATGTGATAATTGTTAAGGGAAAATTATAAACACAGATGAATGTTATATTTTTTATCCTTAAATTAGACAATAATGCATGCTTGCCCACTTTGTATAGTTAATTAACATAAGTTATGCCTGCTTTGGAAACACCTAAACTTAATAACTTTACTTAATCTTTGATATCAGACAGTGAATTTATTATAACTGGACTATTATTATTACTCTCCATACTTTACTTAGGTTAGAGAATGGTTAGATAATACTTTTCATTTATGATTTCATTCTTAAATGCCTTTTATCCTTATGGTTTATTATGGCTATCAATTATCTTAGCATATCGTTTGTCAACCTTTCATGATATGGATAAATTAGAGAGAGCAGGTGAATCCAGAAAATTAAATTATTAATCTATTGGAATCTTAGTTGAAGCTTTCAATCTTAAGTCCACCTATACAATAATGTTATTGATCTTAATCAAAGTATTTATAGGATCTCTTATATCTCAATATTTCCATTAAAATGATAAGGAAGGATATAGATTGAAAAGTTACATTTCTTTGACAATAAGAAAGAAACTTGAACAATATACATTTAGATATAATTCAATAATCCAAATTCTTGTAATTATCAACTTTTTCATAATGTATTATTCCATCACGTAAGAATTATTAAGTAATATTAGGGCAACATTAAGTATTGGCTCAATTGATTAGACCAAACCTGCTTATAGTCAATATTAAACATCAATTTTAGGAATAATTTTAACTGTTCTTGTATTTTGCCTTTTTATTTATACATCAAAATTATTAAGATTGTATACAGATTATTTCATTTACATATTTTCATTATAACAATTGTTATGGGATAAAGAGCAAAACATATCAATTTTAAAGTAACTGATAATTTGAGTATAATTTAGAAATTCATTTGAAGCTTTTGGAACAATTTCTTTATTAGCTTTAAAACAATTAATTAATTCACCAAAAAGCTTAGGGATTAAATTAATGTATTTAATTAAAAAGCCTTAAATTGCTCATAAATGGAAGAACGATCTATCCTTATTAACTTCACTATCACTTGGTCGTTAAGTGTTTTACTTGACTTAAAACTAAGTCAATAATTAACCTATAGCTACTTATCAATTATAAGAGAGCATAGATGCTTTAAATATTTAAGATTTAGATATTGTTTATTAATTAAGTAGAAATGCATTTAAATTATTATATTAGATTAATAAACTGAAACCATTCTGAGATATTCCGGATGGTCTTTAGGATGTATAATTGGACTGGTTAATTCACTCTTTGGATGTGGTTTCTCAACAATTTTATTAATGATTCCATTATGTTGTGATCTAAACTATGTGATTAGTGCATAGATTATTAAAGGGTTTTTAACATTTGGATTGATAGAAGGGAATTAAGATGATGATTAGTTAATGAATTATTATAAGACAGTCATCTTGATTGAGAAAGAAGAATCGATTTCCAAGTAAAATAAATAATAATAGTACTGAGTATAAATTATAAATCATATCAAATTTTATCAAAAGTTATATTTATGAATAATAGGAGTAGAATTTCATATACCTTATATAAGTATTTAATTTTTTCATTTATTCTTTACTAGAAACAAGATATTTCAAATATTTATTATATGTAAAATAAATCATACTTATTTATTCTTGTTAATAATTATTCTTTAAGAAAGATTGAAATATATGTTATATTAAAATTTGTATAATATCTATGTATCAATATAAATAACAAGATATTATACTTAATTTATTCATTTTTTATTCTTAAATAATTCTAAAGATTAATCATTATTTATAGTGTTACTATCAGGTTGAATTAATTAAGAATTGGTTATTTGAATAGTTCTATTAAGTCATCTATTTAATTGACTTTCTTTGTGTTGTTGATTGCTGTGAATTCATAATGTTTTTTCTACATTTAGTCAATAATATCTTTTAATGAGAATTCATTTTATTATTCTAATAAATAAGATAATCTAATTTGTTTTTTTTGATTTCATTATATATTATAAAATGGAAGAAACTTTCAATAATATATATTTCAAGGGAGAAGGCTATTAAATAAATAGATAAATCTTAGATCAAGCAAATCAATCAACAATTTCAAATCACATGAACAAATTTATGAATTTGTATTTATAAGTATTAATAATCATATTTTATTAAAGAAAGTTCATTTGTAGATGTAATTGTATAAATGTGATACTGAAGAATAATGTCATTATTATGTTGAATAATTAAATAGATATCTATAATAATTTTGTGCAGCTGGAAAAGAGTTTAATAATTATACAAAATTCTCTTTGAATTTTAATTGGAGTGAATATCATAAACAGAACTTTATTACTAGAATACTTTATGATTCCAAAATTTATGATACCATTATGACAATCAAAGATAATTATTAAAGTTAAGGAATTGAGTAATTGATTAATTTAATCAAATCAAAGTAAAATAAAAACTCACCAAAATAGTAAAAACAACAAGATAGAATATTGTTACGATCTTGTTAATTAGGAGTAAACTATATAAATTAAAACTCATTCTGATTTAATGAGAAACTGGCTATAATATAGTTAATGTGAAGATTTAGGATTGGATGAAATCACAGATTTTGAAAGAAGACTAGAAAAGGCTATTACTGGATTACCTGACACAGAGAAATAGTAGCCAAAACTTCCATTGAATTGGGAACAATAAATACTCTCAAAAAAGAAATGATTTTTTTTATTTTATAATAAAAAATAAAATGATCATATCGATTTCTTAGTTAAATGATGAATTCAGATACACCATCTAATTCAAAAAAGATACCCTCAAATTACCAAAACTAAAATTGAAATACTTTGAAAGAAATCAATCTTAAAATTCAATTACTAACAGATCAAAAGAAACACCTTTAAGTTATAGAATTAGAGAATTTAAGTTCAATAATGTCTAAGAAACTGACCCAATTATGCCCATACACAAGAAAAGAGCTAATTGTTCTGGTTATAAGAAGAATGAGATTTTACACTTAATAAAATAATAGTAATTAAATAATAAATATTTATGAAAACTACTCTTCTTCCAAATATCATAAAAAAATAAACAAATTCTCCTATGATAAAAATTCATTCACCAAAATAAAATTTAATTAAATTAGAATAACCTCCAAAAGGATTCTATAGTAAAGAGTTTTTTTAATAATAAAAAAATGATATTCATATTTATGAATCCATAGAGGAAAATATGAAATACCATTACCTTAATCCATAATCAAGTTTTGATCCATCTAATAATACAGATATGTATTATCCTTATAGCAATAACATGAAAATTAATAGAGATTTGCATCTTATTTTGGCAGAAGCATATTTTGGTTCAACTAAACCTAAAACTGCTATAATTGGTACCTAAGCCACTGCTAGATTGATTAGATATATATAAGATTTACATTATGATCCAATTGCTTGTGATAGCAAAAGAAACTTTATAGATTTCACTAATTACATATTAAATCTGAATGGACTCTCATCTCAATAATTAGTTTAAATGGATAAATATGAATATCTATCAGGAAAGAAATTTGATTTCATTGAAATTGAGGATATCTTTCGTAAACCATTTTCATTATTAGTGCCAGCTCTTAAGGCAATTAATGATGGTGGATTATTGATATATACAATTTAACAATTCATTCCTAATAGTAAGTTGATTGGAAAACTAACTAAATAGTAAATCAATTATTTTCCAAATGAAATAATTTGTAATTCAGAAATTATTATTTAAGGAACACTTGCTAAATTTGAATAAGTTGCACATGATCTAGGAAAGCATATAGAACTCCTTTATACTTAAGCTACAGCAAATTAGGTAGGACATCTCACATTATGTATGACAGTAAGAAATGGAAAAAAACAATTAAATTAATATCATGCTTATTGTTCTACTTGTGGTCGATATTCAAATGGTTGTGAATAATCTAATCAATGTTCTTTTATAGGAATGGGTCCATTATATATATAAAATTTAGATTAAAACAAAGAATTTTTCAAGAAATGTTTATAAATAAACAAATACACTAATTGGGGATTCTTAGAAAAAATTTTCAAATCAATTAACTAAATTCCCACTGATAGTTATTCATTCGATATTAATAAATATATCAAATCTGAAAATTCATTTTCCTTTTATGAAACATTAGGAAATAGTGAAGGATATTTTGTAGCCAAGTCTCCCTATCATAATATACCAACTATCTTAACTAATATGCCTTGGAATATTTTAATGGGAAAAGTTCATTAATTTGTAAATTTTATATATTTAATATTAGATGATTGAAATAAATGAATAACCTTCTTCATATGTGGCATCCTTTCCAAAACAACCATTATGTTTATACAATCTTGAATTAGCTTAAAGAATTCACTATGATGGAGAAACAAGATTATAATCACTTCCAAGGTAGTTAAAAGTAAAACGATAAGATGATAATGGATAGGTAATATGATAATTTGAATTTTTTTTACCATGATTTAATAAACCAGTAATTTATGTTTAAATAAACATATCTTTTAAAAAAATAATTAATATTGTTTGAATTAAAGAATGTTCTTTTTTGGTATGGAAAATTAATTTCTTAATAAAATTAAGAACATCTTATTTATGTTATATAAAAAATAAGGATAAATGGTTTAGAAATTCTTTTAAGATAAATAAAGGTAATAATTAATAATATGAATGACGCGATAAATTAATTTAAATAATATATTACGGAACATATCAATTTTAAAATTAGATTTAAAAAACTACTAAAATATATAATAATTTAATATCTTCAATTTCACTTTTTATTTGTTGATTCTTCTTCACTAGATAGAACATTATTCTAATATGCTAAAAATGATATTTTTTATTTCTTTTTACTTTCAATCAAATATTGCACTAGAAACCCATTCTCTTGAACAAAGTTGATAGCTTTTTCATACGATTTACCAGTAAAATTAAGTATTCTTACTACATCCTCATCATTTGCATTTGGAAAATTCTATAAGAGAATATTTAGTAATTTCTAAACTGTCTCAAATAAATTATATCAAGTACATTTCTCTTCATTTTTAGTGTAAACCCTGATTAAACGTGTTTTTACACTTGATTAAGGAAATTCAATTAGTTGGCGCTATCTTCCTATTTGAACCTGTTTTGCTAACTTTGGTTGAATACGAGTAGGTTCCTTACGAATTTTCAATTGTTTCTTCTTTTGCTTAGGGGATTAAAATGATTCCTAATGCATTTATCTCATAGTCTTTTAAAAATTTAAACTTTTTGAGACTCTTTTTGGAAGTTGAGGGGAGTCAGAAGATTCATAATCATACACCCTTCCTTAACTTTCTAGCTAATCTAAATCCAATATCTTAGGTTGCTTTTTGGGTTGAGGAGGTGCTTCTATAATAGGTTTTGGAGCCTGTTCCTAAGGTTTTTTAGACTCTTTTTCTTCATCACTTGAAATTGTTATAACTACCTTTTGCTATAACTGCTTTTGATTATGAAAGATATCAGGAATAACAACAGGGGGAATTTATCTATGATAATACATTAGTTAAGGTGGATGTGGATAGAATTGGTAGGCAGAAGAATATTAATAAGGCCAAGGCATGGGATTCATGCAAGGAGGGAAAATTTATGGTTGTCTCTAGTTTTGTGCAAATTGGTTTTAATGATCTTATGGGTTCATTTTCCTTTTGTAATTTTAATATTATTTAATCATAAAATAAATTCCAAGATTTATTCTGTAATGTTAGTATAAAATTTTAATTGTACAGATAAAAGACACATTAATAATCCAAAGTATGACAAAGCATCAAAATGAAGGTCAAAATGTAATATTTCAAAGAAAATACAGTTTAATGTTAATATTATGAGTTTATGATATTATATTTAATATATATATTAATATTCATAATCATATTTTTCTATGTAATTTGATTAATGATTAAATATCTTCTAAAACTTTTAATTTTTATTAATTCTACAATTCTTCCTATTTTTGAGATTAAATTTAAATTTATTATGTCTAACAATCATATAATTTAAATTTATCTTCCAACTTAATATATTAAATTTGATTACATTTTTTATTGTTTGTCTTAGGCTTTCTAATTATAATTTGTATTTCTGACACTTTTGTTATTATTTATCAATCTCTAATTCTTACAACTTCAATTTCTATTTAAGATCATTCTCTCTCTATTTGGATTCTTTTACCTCCTCTTTAGCATTCGAAGCTGATTCAACTAAACTATCAATTTTTTTTTCTATTTCATCCATTTATTTTTCATGTTACAATTTATGATCTAAATGATCTTATTCAAGATTTCTATTATAATTTTACACTTAAATAAGAGAATCAGATAAATTTTGATTATCATCTTTAAACTAATGATAATATCAAAATAGTACTTATTCAATTATTATTTCATCTTAATTAGATTTTTATTCCATTTATTTAATTTGGATTAATAAATTTGAACAAATTTGTTTTTATTCTGATAAATCTAAAAGTAATTATTAAATTTTTTCTTCATTATTATATAATTTTTATGTTTACTAATCATTTATTTATTTTAGTTCATAATTAATTTATTACAATTTTTTAAGATCATATTCTTGAATTTATCTATTTTTATCATCGTTATCTAATTTCCTTTATAAATCAGAATTTGTTTATTAGAGTTATTCAATCTTAAGTTTTAGGTCATTTACTTTATTTTTTTTTTAAATAATATATCTTAAAATTATACTTATTATTTTTTTGATTCTTACTCATTATTAAAAATAGTTGTTTGTGTATTTTCAGTTACTTATTGTAATTTTCCTTAACATTCTTCAAATTTTATTATATATTACTATGTTTAAGATTTTTGAAATTATAACTCTTAATTTAAAAAATCTATTTATTTTAAGTTATCTTCATCCCTAAATTGAAAATCCTATAATAACTAATCAAAATATCTAATTTAATTTTCTTTTTATTAAATCTCATCTAAAAATTATACTTTTTATTCTTCCAATTCCTTATTTTAAGCTTCTTAATTTTTACTAACAACTATAAAATTAATTTATACATTTCAGTTGAAAAATCCTCACACAGTCTTTAAACTCTTTCTAATTCTTTACCAAAATTTTATCCTTGCTCATCAAATTAGGTTTCTTATTATTTTAACTATTCTTTAAGCAATTATATTTTATCTTTTTTCACTTTCTATTTTTAATGTGAAACATGACATTATTATTATAATTCTTCAATTAATTTTTCTTAACCTTCACACTTTTATCTATTCTCCCTAACATTATTTTCTACTTTGGAAAAAGAATCTTAAATAGATTTTAATTCAAATTCTAATTATTTAATATGCTTTTCTCTTTGATTTACTTTAACTTCCAAATCTTTATTTGCTTACATATAATCCTTTAGAGTCATCTAAATAATATAAAATATCACTACTTTTAATTCTTTATTCAAAATTCTTAATCTTTCTTATTTTTCTTTTTCTTACAATTCTTTAGCATTTAATGTTTCTCTTAATCTACTAATCTGCTCAATAGAATGATTTTTTTTTTCCCTTGAAGAACTGTCCCTATTTTGTAAAGATTAGAAATTACTCATCATTGAAATTAGTTTTGCTTTGTCGAGATCTAGTTTGATATAGAGTAATTGGTTGAGATATAATTTGTTCTGGTTGAATCATCTAATCGATTTACTAGCTGGTTTTTTTGTATCGTTCAATCAATTTGTTGACATTTTTTTCTAAACGATTTTCCATTATATATATATATAGAATCAAAATTAAGGGAGTTCAGTATGACTCTTCTTTTTTAACTCCTGTGAATTGCACATCTTTATGTCTAAAGCACTCAATTATTCTTCATCTTCTGATAATTACATAGGATTAAGTAATTATGCAACAGGTTAATTAAAGGTCGATTCATCATCATCGGAAACAGGTTCATTACAAATATAGAAAGGAGCATAAATTTATTGCAATAAAACTCTAGGTTATCTATTGTACTTTGTAATTAAGGTAACTAAATGATCTATTTCATTTTTGTTTAATTGAATATCTAGATTCAATAATGTATCCAAATATTGCTAGATATTTATTAATAATTTTACATCAATACTAATAAATCCATTTGTAAATATCTAAGGATATTTCTTTGTTAAATATTCATTAATTTATGTTCTTTTTAATGAAATATTTTGATTAATGGTTGATAATTCATTATTAGTTAAGATAATATAATTTTCCATTAAATTCTTAAAAATACTTTTAACTCTTAATGCTGTAGTTTCAACTTCATCATTTTCAAGATCTGCCAAATAAGTAGCCAATTATGAAATTTCATCTTCTTCTGTTAATCCAAAGATATGACAACTCAAATTCTCTTCTAATTACTATAAAGTAAGAGTCTCATTAGTAAGAAGATATTCTTCAACTTTTTTTAATGAGATTTATTAAGCTATTAGATTTAATTTAATTTTCTTAGCTATTGGTAAAATTTCACTTTTTTCTATTTAACCTAATTTTCTAACTTTGGTTTCTTATTCAATATATTTTTCTGGTTCTTCAGGTTATATTGTTTTGAGAATCACTGTTCTTCTAATAAACTTCTATGATTATTATAATTATTAATAATTGTTTTTCTCTTATTCATACTTATTTTCAAGAAGTGAAACACATTTTTAAAGTTCTTTATTTCTTTTTTCTAATTTTTCAATCTTCTCTTATTCTAATTGTAATTAATTAATAAATGATTGTTCTTGTTGTTTCAATTATTGTTAGAATTTTCTAATTTCTAATTTCGCTTATTCTAATTCAATATAAATTTTATCATCAAGTCTTGGAATATCTTTTTAGGAAATCCTACTTTCATAAAGTTGTTATTTTTTCTTCATCTCACTAATCTCTAATAGTAATTAATTATTAAGTGCTTTCAGTTTATTTTGTTGAATTTGTAAAGCATTACATTTGATCATTAATTTATTATTTGCTTTCTAAAGTATAATTATTACTAATACTTTAAGTTCCTAATTTTCATTTTCTTTATCCTCCAATAATTAAGTCAGTTATTGGTTATCATTTTATAGTTGTAAACTAAAGAGTTCTAAATTAGTTTGAATTAATGGATTTTTGAGCTAATTCACAAACGCTTATATTTCCTCTAATTGTTGATGCAATTTAGAATTTTCTTCCTTAGAATTTTATTTATATAAACCTCTAGAATAGCAATTCTCTCCGAGTATAATTGTTTGAATCTGGATGAACTCTTAAGGGGACTGCTCTCTTCCTTATACATAGCCTCTTTCTTATAATATTGCACTTAGGCTTGAAGCTTCTTAATGTTGATGAATAATTGGTTTTTGCTTTGTTTGAGTGATTAAATTTCCTCAAACATAGCTTCCTTATCTTTTATAAAGTATTATTTCTGTTTTCCTGTGTCATCTGGAGTTTGATTGAATTTCATAGAATTTTAATACTTGGCAGGACTAGTCAACAAGAGGTTTCTTTAAGATGTTGATTGCATTTTGATATTTATTTAATTTTTGACCCTTAATGGTATAATAAAATATATAATTTTATCAAGATGCAGTACCTCTTTCTAAATTAGCTTTAATATCTGCAGCATAATCTCCAAAGAATCTCTCTAATTTCTTATTAAAGATCCTATTTCTTTCATTAATATATGTCACTGGTTAATCTTCATTAAATCTTCTTCTTCTTGAAAACTCTTTTCTCCTCTCTTATTATTTAGTTATATCAGAACTCAATCTCTCTAAAGCCTCATTTGTAGGAACAAAATCTTAATTCTTTTCTAAGAAAATAATAAATATTAAAAATACCCATTTATTGTTTATACTTTCCTTCATCTTTTGCTAGTGTAGTGCATCTTTTCTTATAAGCATTATAGACAGCATCTTCATTAAATACATCCCATCCAAAATATTCTTTCTTCTTTTCTTATTCTTCATCATGTTTAATAGTTAATCTATTCAAATAATCTTTATCCTCATCTATTTATTTAAATTCAAGTTCTTATTTATCTGCCTCTTTTTTTAAAAGATATTTTCTTTTCCTTACATATTTATCATATTATGCATCAGTATTTTATCTTTCCTCATTTAAAACTGCCTTGTCATTTAATACTTTAGATTGTCTTATTTTCTTTATTAATTCTATATGCTTTTCTTTATGTTTTTCTGTCTTAAATTTCTTCCCTTCAAATTATTCCAATCCATCTTATGAATCATCTTCTTCCACTTAATCTTCTGTAGTTTTCTTTAATATTTCTTCAATCAACAATTATCCTTTCTTCTCTTCTTCATTTTCTTGTCCCTATTATTTATTTTTTTCAGGATTCAATGCCAAGTACTTTTATTCTTCCTCTTGATCTAATCCCTCTAAATATTCTGATCCATACAATGCCTTTAATCTATCTCTATGAATTTCATCCATAATCTCCTTTTTAAAAGGATCACAAATCAACCAATTTTTAGCTTCTGACACTTCACCACAATTGATAATAATAACTGGAATTCTTGGTCTATCTTACATATCTACAGGCACTTAACCAACTCTTTTTATTACTTCAATTCCATCAATCACTTATCCAAATACAACATGTTTTCCATCTAAATGTGGACATGGTTTTAAAGTAATAAAAAATTAAGAATTATTTGTATTTCTTCCTCTATTTGCCATAGATAACAAACCTGCACAAGCATGTCTTCTTGAAAAATTCTCATCTACAAAAGTTTAACCATATATTGAAGCACCCTAAAATTTAAAATTATTATACCCCTGTTCCATCATTATTTATAATGTCTCCACCTTAAATTAACATATTATCTGCTATTCTAAATGCATTTGTATTCAAATAATGTAATTTCTTAGTTTTTCTTGCCATTCCTACATTACCATATTCACCAGTACAAAGACCTCTAAAGTTTTCTGCTGTTTTAGGTGTTACATCATTAAATAATTCAAAGATAACTCTACCTGCTGCTTAAGTACCTATTTGAAAATCTAAAAACACTTATGGATATCTACTCATAAATTAAATTAATGAATAAGACATCTCATTTGGATTAGATTATTAGTAAAATACAGAGATAATCGTAGAAGAACTTGCATCGTTCTAGTCCTAATCTATCAATTACCAAAACCAATAACTACCATTACTCTCAATTACACTAGCGATTAGTGAGTTCTGTATGTTAAGGATTACATTCACCTAATCAAAATAGTGTAGTCTCAACTATCAAAGAAAAAATAGCCAAACGAATTAGATAATATAATACATGTGAAGATGCTTCAAGCTTTTAAGATTTGAAAAATATGTAAGAGTATAACTCATCAAAGTAAAGTACTTGAGTCTAGCTTAGCAAATGAATGTGCCAATTACAACGAATTCACTTTTTCTTCATTTCTACAAATTCTTGATAGAATGGAACAACGAGAACAACCCTTAAAAATAGTTCTCTTTTCTGAATTAAAAAAAAGTTTTTTACTGTTGGCAAACAAAATTCAATCTGATATTGATATTCTATCCTAGCATGTACTTAATTTGATTTAAGAGTTGGAAACTAAAAATTAAGAATTACAAAAATAAAAATGTCCAATTCAATTATAACATAGAACTCGAAGCGAAGACTTTTAACATATTTTAAATACTTTAAGATTAAAAAAAAAAGATTAATAAAAAATTATTGGATTATAAAAATAATTTTAATATTAGGATAATGTAGAGACTTGTAAAGTAAAACATGATTTAAATGAAGCAGTATATGAAGAATAAATTAAATATAGCTCAGAAGAAGATTCTTTTCCTTTTGGTAAATATTTAAATGTATTTATAGTCGATCCTTCAACTTTAAATTTACCAATATATAAAAAAGGTCTATCTCTCAATTTAAAGCCTATTAAAAACAAAGTCCTTAAAGGTTACTAGGATGAATTTATGTCTTAAATGAATGAATTTAGTGAAAGTTGGCGACAATAAGCATTAATAGAAAAAAGATTTTGATCAATTATTACCAAAAATAATTTTGTTAATTATTTATACTTAAGTAATTCATTAAAATTGGGTTATCTCTGGTGTTTTTAAATCTATGGTATTCAATTATCGATTTTATAATCTAAGATCTATATTTGATTAGATTCTTTATGAAAAGAAATTAATAACCCCTTCTTTTTGAGAATCATCACTATCACCTTATGTGAGTTTTCGTTTCTACAATATAGATTAACTATTTTTCTTAGATGAACAAAGTGATTCATCTTTCTTCATCACTTCTGAATTAGTATAAATTTAGCTTGCCTATTTTTCTTTTTCTTTTCTAGATATTATAGATTGATCTTCTTGTTCTCTATTATTTTTAATAATATCCATTTTGCTCTCATGATTATTAATAATATTGAATTCTGAACAATTAGAAGGTTAAACTTATTTAGTTCTCCTTAATGTTATATAATCATAAGTTGAAATTCCTTTTTTACAAAGATATGCATGAAAAACAATTAATTATAAGAGAAGTAATGAAGCAATTATTTCAAGTACTAACATAATTATGGTCATTATAAGTAATGACTTTTTATATTTTGAGTAGATCTTTCATAAAGTGAAAATTTACAGTTAAAGTTTCTAGTTCCTATTTATTGTATTAATTTATAACTCTGCTATTCACAATAAGTGAATATATTAGGATAATGAATGTAAATACAATCATTCCTATAAATTATTTATAATTTTTTCCTCCTACACAATTATTGATCCATCTACAATGATGGTCAAAGTCTTCGCAACATCTAATAGTAGTTGTTAATTACCTGTTACATTATTTACAATGTTTTGTTGTCTCCTTTACATATGCTATGCAAAGTTCACAAAATTGGGTTAGTTGTTGTTCTTCATAATCAAAAGGTGCACTAATACTTCACAAACTTAAATACCCTCTATTTTTTTATTATTAAATAACATAACTATCAGTGGGGTCACAAATAGTAGTTTTAATACAAAAATAACTAGAAATTGAAACCAAAAAAGAGAAAATTATGTAATGAACAGTCTAAATAGATAATTATATTACATGTTCTTCGAGAATCAGAATATGAATATACGTCATGCCAACATTTAAGACGTAAAAGACTATTACGAATATTTGTAAGAGACTTGGATATTAGGAACAACCACTTCTAACTTTCATAATTTAATAATTATATATATATAACTCTTATATACAGATATTAGATTGATTCAGAATATCAAAATTAATAATCTAACTACATAGCTAAAGAATAGTGTCTCTTTTTCTTATTTACAAAATCTTTCCTATTTTAACAACGTTTCTTAATTCTGAAATAATAAAATTAAGTACTTTCACCTATAGAGGTTTACTTTATACCTTAGAGTTAAATAAAGTTTATATTTAATAAAGTAAGAAAAACTTTAAAATTGCACTTCTTAAAACCCATCTGGTCTCTGGAGTCAATTTGGAAATTATTATGAAATGAACTAAAGTTTTTAATATTCTTATTATGAAATATTGATTTTAATGAATTTTGCATCTAATCATAATATATTTTTATTTTTATGAATTTTAGAGAGTGAAATTTCTGAACTGTATTTTGGAGCATCAATTCATTAAATTTTTAGGACATACCTAATTTGGAGTTACAATACCTTATATTAAAGTAGAATAGTAATATGAATAATATAATTAATATTATAATGTCATATAAATCATTTTAACAATGTTTACTTATGACATATAGTGTCGCATTAGCAACATTTAGTTTTGCATATAATTCTTATTTAATCAATGGTCCCTTAGATCATATAAGAATATGGATTGACATAGACTCTTCTTTTAAGGAAGGAGCCATGATGAGTTCCTTTAATTTTGGTGGATTGATTGGATGCACCATAGGAATTTTAATAGTCAAATCCACTTCAAGAAGACTAATGCTATATATAATTGATGCATTATTGATTATTGGGACTGCAGGATTATATATTCAAAACTATAATACTTTTATATTTTTTCGAGTAATTGCTGGAATGGGTAGTGGATTGACAACCTTAGTGACACCAATGTTCTTGAAAGAAATTATTCCTACTCAAATTTATGGAGTTTTAGGAGGGTAAAACCTAGTATTGTATATATTAAATATATGTAGATTATCTTTTGGAACAATTATATAATCATTATGTGCTTTGGGTTTCAAAGATGTTAAAGGATAGACATCTGTTGATATGACTTACTGGAGATTTTATCTTCTGCCTCCTATAATTATTTGTATTACTAGAAGTCTCTTATTAAAGTTCTATTTTCCTTATGAATCTCCAATATTTTCAATCTAGAAAGGCAATGGTATAAGTTTGTATTTAAATTAGTTTAGGAAGCAGAAGATTTTTTGTAACATATATATCAAGATGACGATGTATCAAAATTAAAATAAGATATAGAAAATTTAGTAAACAAAAGAAGTGTTGAAAAAACTTTACCTGCTTAAAGAGTATTTTTAGGAATTATGATAAACATATTTTATTCTAATTCTGGTATTACTCCAATTATTTCCTATTCCACTAAAATATTTCAGTAAGTTACTACCATCAAAGTGGCATAATTACTGACATTAGGAATGAGCATTATCAAATTTATTTTTTATTCAACAGGAGCATAATTAACATAAAAATATGGAAGAAGAATACCCTTAATTATAGGAACAGGAATTCTTTTTGCAGTTTTAATGAGTACTGGTATCAGTTCATCTATTAATGATAATAAAGAATATGATGATACAACATTAAAATCTGTTGTTGTAGTTTACTTAGTAATTGCAATTTATTTATATTTTGGTGTTTTCTTTAATACTTTTGGAGCAATTATTCCACTTTATACACCTGAAATTCTCTCTGGAATTTATTTAACTATAGCTCTCATCTTCTAATGGTCATTCAATATTACTATCACTTTTTTATTTCCTGTCATAAGAGATTCATTTGGAATGTGCTATACATTTTATTACTTTGGGATCATGATGGGAGTGGCAACAATTTATTTTGCAATATTTATAAAAGAAACTAAAAACTTAAATGATAAAGAAATTGATGCTTTATGGTAAAACAAAACATCAAAGGTTAGAGATGAATAAGAAAATTTGATCTAGTGATTAATTGTTAAATATAAATTTATTTAGAATATTTTAATAATGTTGGTAGTTGTTTTATGAATGTTTGAATTCACATTTGATTTTGTTATACGATTATTTAAAATTTAATTGATTAAATTGATCTAATAATATATCTATTC
Source organism: Paramecium biaurelia (assembly GCA_000733385.1). Taxonomy (NCBI): domain Eukaryota; phylum Ciliophora; class Oligohymenophorea; order Peniculida; family Parameciidae; genus Paramecium; species Paramecium biaurelia. Next base: position 5,667 of record JPFL01000158.1, on the reverse strand, counting down.
CTGTGTTTAAGACCTAAATTTCATCCTTATACTATAATATATTATATTATATTTAATATTGTATATTTTAATGTTATAATAAATTTGTTATTTTTCAAATCCCATTCATTCATTCCATTTTTGCAAAACCAACAAATTTATTTTATTTACCCATGTTTTTCAAATGATTAAAATGACCATTCCAAGCTTCCTTGAATCCAGGAAGCAAATTATATTTAAGATTATATTTTTTACAAACTTCCAAAACAATAGGAGCTATTTCTGGATATAAATATTAACTCACTCCAGGGAATAGATGATGGATAACCTAATAATTTAAAGCTCCACATAAGTAAGTCATGAACCAATTTCCATGACTATAATCGACTGAACTCTTAATTTATAGAACTGCCCATTCAATTGGCCATTGTTCATTAGTTCCATTTTTAGCTACATTATCCATATTATTATAGAAGAATTCAGCTTCATCTGAAACATGAGAAACTTAGAAATTAATAGCCAACCAATATCCAGTTATAAATTCTACATAAATAAAAAGGAACCAAAATTAACATTAACACATTCCAAAAATATGAACAGGTAAATAATATCTCCAAAATAGCCATAATAATTTACTACTAGCTTATCTTAATTTGTCTTATAAAGATATTGGATTAACTTTCACAGGACCATCAGTTTCCTTTAAAAATATTTCAAAAACATCATAATATCTAGATCTAAGTGATAATAAACCATATAGAACAGGCATGTACAAATGTTAATATTTATACATTGTACACCATATTTGTTCTTTAACAAGTCTTCTAACATCTCCTTCTTTCGATTATGGAACATCTGGATCTGATCCCATAATGTTTGTATATTAATGATGTCCAATAACATGTTAATTCTACCAAGCAACCATAGATGATCCAGAAATATAATCTAATGTAAGTCTACCAAAGAACCACCACCATTTTTCATTATTTCCTACTGCTCCATGTGATGCATCATGCATTAAATGTAAAGTATTTAATGCTTATAAAATACCAAAAATAGTTCCTATTAAAATCCTTTTAGTTAAACAAAATGAATCATCTATAAATGTTAAATAAAATGTATAAAAGAAACAACTCCATAAAGGAATTGCTCTGATAAGTCCTGGAATTGGAGTTTTTGGATTTATTCCTTTGGATTAAAAATATTTCTTAACTCTTTCTGCACATTCCTTATAAAATCCAGAGTCGGGTTTGAAAGTTGGCCATTCAGTGGAGAGAAGATCTCCAATCAAATATTTCTCTAATAATTTCTCAGGTTTTTCAGAAAAGGGATGATATGATTGAAATGAAAGAGTAGCATCTCTTCCACAATTCAACAATAAAAATTCTCTTCCTCCAGGATGGCTGTTCAAAAATGAGGTTACATCATATACTTTTCCTTTGATTGCTACATAGGCTGAAGATTAATTGTCATGCTTTTTCAATTCTTGCCAGGTAAATTTTTAATTTTTAGGTAGCTCTTTTTAATTAGGCGCTTTCTTTTAGCTATCCAAATACAATGAATAGACTTCAGCTATTATAGAATATAATGGCACTAATTTGAATAGACCTTCAAAAATGAAGAGAGCCAATAGGAGAAATAATATGCCAAACTAAGTTATGATACCTTCCATAATTTAAATTAATATCCAATAAATAATATACTGTAATTAAATTTAATGAAAAGAGGTTTACAATACTTCTTCTCTAAATAGAGAATGGAAATATTTTTTTTAAAAGATTGCGTACAAGGGTTTTAAGGAGAAGTACGCATAGTAAAACCTGGATTTTTTGAGAAATATCTCTTTCCAATGGCCTTAGCATATTAGAATCTACCAGGATATAGAGGAAGGTACTCAGAGATGAAATTTCAATTATAGATTATTACCAAATCTCGATGAAGAGAAATTAGAAAATAAAATGAAAAGAAGAAAGGATATTAAATTGTTTTAATAAAAAATTGCAGGAATCCATTTAGAATTTGTTAGACCTCCTAAATTTTCAAATCCTAGTCTTCTTAAAGATCCAATAGATGAAAAATTAATTATTGAGGAAGTTCATCAAAGATTTAAATTATAAGTATAATTTATGCATATTTACTCTAGATCACAAAAAATCATATGTTATCTATGGTTAACAAAATTAATACATATGGATAATTTACAATATAAATTGAAAACTTTTATAGTCCAGAATTGCAAGATTATACAACATTTCAAATTACAATAGTGACTAAAAAGCCTGTTATGAAAGTTTAAAAATTGATAGATGAGGTGGCAACCAAAGATGAATAAAATAAAGATGAAAACAAAGAAAAGTTAGATTAGAAAGTTGTAAAATAAGTAAAAGAGAAAGAAACCTAAAAATGAAAAAATAATTATAATATATATGAGATTTATAGATTATGATTTCAGGGATTTATATTAAAGTTATGGCTAAGTCTTTTTATGTCTATTTTAAATTATTAAAATCTTGTCTAATTTATTAGTTTTGCTAGTTTTTATAAATACACTCTAAATAAACATTTTTCTATTGATGAAAAGAGATCGGATTTCATATCACTCTTATTTGATTTGGTTTCGAGTGAGGATGATATCTAATTACAGTCAGCTGAATATTTTGTATTCTTGATTCAGATTCAATTAATATAAATAGAAACTATACTCCAATCATTTCATATCAGGTTAATTTTCAGTTTCAATTAAGTGCTATTTTGAAGTACCTATAAAAATTACTCCTCATGATTATAAGGATTATGACACTAATAGCTTTTATGATTATCAAAAGTAAATTATAAATGTAAAAAAAATAGGAAAATTAGCTAATGTTCTAGTTAATTATTTTTACATTGAATATAGTATTTTGTGACTTAGACTAAAATTCAATTAACTATATAATGTAATTAACACTAGATTTATGATTTTAGAGGAACAAGTAATGCAATCTAACCTCTATTATCAGCATCAATGCAGTAATAAGGACCCTTCTCAAATGCATATTTTGTAAGCAAATAAAACATCAAATGATATTTTATTAAAAGATTAATTCTTTAAGTTCAAAAATGAGTTCATATTTTAGATAAAGAGCCAGGAATAAAATGGTTTGTAACTTCAGTTTTTGTAAGTCTTCTTCAAATTTATGATACCATTCTAACTTTTGAGTGTCTTTAGCTTTGAACCAAGGTTGTGGCTGAAATTATATAGCTGCAATTTATAAACTTAAGTGAAATTGTGAGATTATTATTTTAAATAATGAGTATTAACAATAAAAATTATCTCCTAGAAACCTTTCCTAACTATCTTCATACTCAATTAGATTAATTAGCAGAAAGAGCTAATAACCTTGATAAGTAGATTGTTTATTTTAAGGTAGACATGAGAGAATTAAATAAATAATAGAGTATTTTTGTGAACTAAAAAATTTGGCAATGGCTTTGACAACAAAATTAAAAACATAGGAAGGGTTTATGTTATATCCTAAAATAATTTCAGATGACTATATAATTGATTTTAAAGATATTCAATAATGTCATCTGAGAAAAAATGAAATTAGCTTTTTCTAGGCTTGGGCATTTGCAAATTTAAACCAAGTATTTATAAAATAGATGTCTAGATTGACTTGTATTTGTTATAAACATTTTTAAGATTGTAATGTATTTTGGTTTAATTTGAGTGCAAAAAATATTTCGAAATCTAAAACTTAGATTATAAATAAAAGTATGGAGGTGATCTTATTAAAATATTCTTATTGCTATAAACTTAATAATAAGAATTTTAGCTGAAACCTGATAGTTTCTTTTTTTGCATAATATAAAATTGTAAAAGTAAGAACAACTAGTTTATAACCTATCTAAATAAATTTTTTAAAGGGAAAAATATGTAAAAATGCATTGTTTTTCTTGATGAATAGAAATAGACACAAAAAGTATCAGCAGAAAAACGAAGAGGATTTAAACAATTCAAAGAGGATGAAATATCTAAGAAGGAATCTTTAAAAGATTCTTAATAAATGTCTTAACAAATATCATAACAAATTTCATAATAAATATCTTAAATAATTCCTTAATCTTAATAGACTTCAAAAACAATAGTAAGAACCTAATCATTAATTTAAAACAAATCAAACGAATAATTTAATTAATTCAGCATGGTATAGTAAAATTCCAAAGATATTATTACAAATAGTCTCATGAGACGTCCATCAATGACAACAAGAACTATAAAAGAAGGAATAAATCATAAATACAAGGTAATTTTGTTATATTCATTAGAGTGAAGCGAGAAAATGAATTTAGACAGTAGAGACAGTTGCAGTAAGAAGTTAACAAGCAACACTTTTTTAATGAAGAAATACGAAGTAGAAAGGTAGAGAATGTTAAAAAACGAGTTAGTATATGTTGGAATTCTGATTGTTTAGCACCAGAAACACCAGAATTATTTAGTGATTGATTTATGATATTGATAATTAGACATAGTCGTTTTTATTTAATTAATATTAATTCATGAAATCCATTATTCTGATTGCCCTTATTGCTGTAGCCTTTACAGCTAGAGTTTAAGAAAGAAACATGGCTAAAATCCAAGCTGAATTAGCAAAGAGTACATATGGAAGTGCATTACTTCATTTGGTTGAGTTACACTCAATGGCAGGAGGTCCAGTTTAAGAATTGATTGATGCTATCGAAGAACTTATCAATGACTTAGAAGAAGAATTAGATACACTTGAATTCAATTTCCAAGTTAGAACAAACGAACATAATGCTTTAGTTGTTAGTCTTGAACAAGACATTCAAGATGCTGTTATTGGTATATATCAAAATTAATTTCTTAGACGTCAACAACACATAAGACACTCTTGACAACTTACTCTATCCAAGAAGAAGTCAAATCTAAAGCAAAATAGATACCGTTATTGAATATTAAGAAGAGAATAGAAAGAACTATGATGAAGCTATCCTTGTTAGAGAATAAGAGCATGAAGCATTTGAAGCTTAAGTTGCTGAATTAAATGATGCTACTGCTTCAGTTGATGATGCACTTGCTCTTTTATCTTCTTTGACCAATCCATCATTACTCTAAATTAAGAGATTCTAAAATACTTTGAAAAACATTGAAAATAAATTGAGATCAAGATCTAGAATGGCACCAATGATCAAGGCACTTATTAGTTTAGCATCAAATTAAAACTTTTACAAATTAAGATGTTTTGAAATCCATTGTTGATGCTACTTAATGAGTTTAGAAATGCCGTCGTTGATTAAATCAATGATTTTAACAGCCCAAGAAGCTTAAGATGTTAGTGATCATGAAGAATACCTTGAATAATTAGATGATGAATATCATGAATTCGGAAGATAAATAGACAGAGCAACTGTTGATTTGACTGCTACTAATGGTATATATTATAACTAATTAAATAGAAAAAATCGATTCAATGGTTGAATTTTAGAGACTAAAGAGCAGCTGATTAAAAGTAATACACTGCTGAATTAGAATTGGAAAATAACACTTATGCTGAGGAGACAGATATTTACACCAATACTAAAAATGAATTTACCAGAGAATTGGGAGTCAGTGAATCTGCTTTAGCTCTTGTTTAAAGCGTAGATTTCTCAAACATTAAGGTTTGATATTAATATACAAATAAATAA
>JPFL01000157.1:112862-126422 GCA_000733385.1 Paramecium biaurelia | reverse complement strand
TGACCCAAATTACTAATCATTATAGTGAACTTCATAAAATCAGGATCATTCATCGTAGCCACTGATTTGCTTAATTCATCATCCACTTAATCAATCAAAGGAGTTTATTCCTTTGTCTTTTTTGAAGTTGATGGCTTTACAGTTCCAGTCTAACTAAATAAAATCCAAATCTATTACAGGTGGAACACCATTATGTTTATTTTTTATATGAGTATACAATGCAGCATTTGTCCCATATTTTCTGCCACAATTTGGATCACCACATATGAAATCCTTTTCTATTTCCTCCTTTTTTCTTCTATGTTTGATTGCTGCTTCTTATTTGATTCCACTTCCAGATTATAATTATTATTCTTCTTCACTCATTATATTTTTATAACAAAAATATATATAATTATAAATTTTTAATTATTAATTAATAATAAGAATTTAGTATAGAAGTTTATATACATTAAATAAATCAAAAAGTATTTCTCATAAGCTAAAACTATAGATATCATCTTCATCAAATGTTTTAAAATCTTCATCATATTTTACATAAGAGTTATATTGATATGTAATTTAAATGTTTTAAGAAGGATTATATTGATAGTAATTATCTATAACATCTTCAAAAATATCTGATCCTACAGGAGTGTCTGAAGCAAAATATGACTCATGAACAACATCATTTTAGGCTTTTTTATTTTAAAAATACTGGAAAACTTTTGATAATACTTTTCTAAAGATTCTCTGTTTGTTGGATTTCATTTTAGTTTATGGAATCAAATCGAATATAGGATTAATTAGGGAATTCTAAAAGAAACCTTCCCTTTTCAAATATGTAGTTATAGTTTTTTTCACTTTAATAGTGCTGTTAAATTAATTTAAAGTATTAAACATCTTCTCAACCCATTCATATACTCTTTTTAAAATAGCATCTTAAAATGAGCTGTAAATTGATCTTTTAGTTTTTAAATAAGAATTAATTGTTGATCTAGACAAACCATATTCTTTTGCTAATTCTGCTGGAGTTTTGATTTTCTGCTCTAATTATAACTTAATCTATTTTTTTTATTCTTTAGTTATTGTCTTGTTATATCCTTTTCCCTACCTTGGTTTTTTTATAGCGTTCATTTCTAAAATAGTATATAATTATTAAATTAATGAAAAAACAATATAAATTAAAAAACAATATATATTTGAATACTATTATTCAATATTATTCCATAAAAACAAAAATTCTGAAAATTTTATTTTATATAAAAATTATCAAAATGAAATTATGTAATAATTATATTTAAATAAATTTGCCAAAGAAAGAGATATTATTATTTAATGATATAGCAAGATTATATATACTTAGGGTGCAACTAAGTAGTTTATTAAAGCAAAGATAAAAAGGAAAGATTATATTAATTAAGATAAATTTTAAAGACAAAACCTTTTGTCTATTTATATTGGGTTAAAGGTCCAGGGTAACAAACCTTAATAAAGGGCCGATGGTATTGCTTTAAAAATTACAAAATTGTAAGTTAATCACTCAGGCCTATTACAACTTTGTATTAATCATACAAAGTGATCTCTAAATATAAACAAGGAAAATTGAATATTGAGTCTATGAGGGATCCTTATTCCAATATATTAGGAGTAATTTAAGAAGCAAGTGATCTTGATGAGTTTTCAAGAAGATATCCCTTTAGAATTATTAAAATTTTACTGGAGGATGGAACTACTGTGGTGGAAATGTTATTAAAAAATAGATTTGCCACAGAAAGATAGGAAAGATTTTAGAGTGGTGAAATAATCTATATTTATGGATGTAAAAGACATTCAGATCCTTAAAATGATGTGGTCTGGTATTCTTCTTTAACAAATAATACTAAAATCAAATTTGATCCTTAATCTATTAGATTACATGTTGAAAAGACAAAGTTTGAATAAATTGTTCAGCTTAAGAACAGATAAATTTAATAGGATGAAGCAACTGGTCAAATTGAATGATGTATTATTTAATTTTTTATTCTGAAAACTTTAACTATTATTTTATTTTTTTTCCTCAATATATAATAATATATTTTATTTATTTATAATCTTATTTCTATGAAAAGTTCTATATAAATATATTAGCACAATTTTACATAATACAATATACAATGGTCTTATTATGTATTCTGATTATATTAAATTCCATACTTTAATCTCAGATTCTACTAAGAAATTAATTTCATTAAATAGTTGCATATTATCTATATATCCTGCTATAATAGAAATATATTTCAAATGAGAATACTTTAGAATAAATAATTAGCATGAGGACTTAATAAACCCACTCAATTCAGATTTTTAATTCTTATTTAAAAAAAAAGAAGGATTTAAAAAGAAATTACGGTATTTGAATTAAAGAGTCCCTTCATCATTTAAGAGAGAAAATCTTGAAAGGTGTAAATGGCATTTAAGGAACATAATTATAATGTGTAAATAGAATAGAGACTATTAGATATATCCCTTTATTTAATTATTGTAAATGTTCAATAAGGAATAGGAAATGTGTTCAGATTGATGAATATAAAAATATAAGTAATATATATTTTACTTTCAGTCATCAAACATTGCTTTCCATTCTTATAATTTATTGATATAATCTTAGGAGATAGCTTACTTGTATTTTTTAAGTACATTAAGAATGTGATCCTAATTTCTTATTTAATTTTTACATATCCTACAATACGTACTGAACATTCTGCCTTCATTTATATATTCTACTTATTGATATTTTCAGATTAATCATAAGCCATCTATAGAATATTGGCAATATCACAACTTGTGTAACCTTTAAATAGAGTTGTTAATTGATCGAATTATTCCAAAGTAAGCTTATTTTTCATATTTGAAAGCTTTTATTTTAACAAATCAACAATTTGTTCATGATTTGGTAAAGGTATATAGATTCTGTTAGAAAATCTGAAATTTATATATTAATAATTCTACCTTCTTCTGACTGGAGCATCTAAATTCCATGGATAACTTGTTATTCCAATAATTTAAAATTATGAACAGTCTGAAAATTATTATTTATCTAACTCTATTAACAATTCAACAAATATGTTTAAATTAGTTCGATTATTGTTTAAATTCTACTACCTTATTGATTCAAGATCATAAATTAATAAAATAGAAGGCTACTTCTTTTTTGCCAAATCAACAATTTATTTAATATAACCAGAAGGTTTATTGAACTATTTTTTAATTAATTATGAAATTGATAACCTTATGAGTGTGGCATTTGAAAATGATCTACAGTATTCTACTAAATATTTTTTACCTGAATTAGGAGGCTTTATACATAAGAATTATATACTCCATATATCAATATCTTATCAAATTGATTTTAGCGATTTTGAAAAAATTAAGGAAATTTTAAAGGTAAAGCTGTTTCTTTCATTTTATCTTTAATAGATGCTAATTATAATATGTTTTCTTCCCCATCATTAGGTTTTTCATTTACTAAAATGAAATCAATATCAAATTGTAAGCTTGCAGTCATATTTAGATTAATTACTTTTAAGATGTATCTCTAATTTCAACTTAGTTTTAGAAATCACCCAAGAATAAGAGCTTTTTCAATTTAATTAGTTAATTTTTATATTCTTCAATTTCTAAATTAAATGTAGAAAATAGAATCTCATCATTTAGTTCCTTTTCATAATTGATAATTAATTCATATCCAAAATTCATTTTTTCATAAGCAGCAGTCTTAGCTGCATAATTAAGTCCAGAAAGGAATTCAAATTTGCCTAATCAAATTATTTAGGATCTTATACCTGTTTATATTAGTTGAAAGGCATATCCTAATTTATAATGAACTTCACTTAAAATCATTATATTTATTATTTATTAAATTGTCTAAAAAATTATAAATTATAGTTTCAATTTTAATCAGCTTGATCAAAAATGTTAAAAGGTTGAACATAATTTTGTTGGGGAATTTCATCTACTTAATTTAATTATTAAGATGAATCCTCAAGATTTCTTCTTTGTTAAAGATTTGTATTTTAAATTAATTTTAAGCTTGTAACTCTTTGAATAAAATTAGAATTTTAATTCTTTTTATTTTCAGGACTTGAATCTGTTTGTTTTTGCAACACTAACCTTTGGAACTCTTCCTCAGTGAATTCCAATCTACAATATGGACAACTTTTGTTCTTCTTAAACCTTAATTAATTCTATTGTTTACCATTCAATAATACACCTATCATGAAAAGTATGATTGCAAGGAGTTTCTCTTATAATATCATTTTCTTCATAATTTACTAGACAGATACAACAAAAATCATTCAACATTGAAGATTGTACTCTTTTAGGTGGCATATATTTATCTAACATCTCTAAGCCAATTTCAGGAATTTCTAAAGAAAGTACTTTTAATTATCTCCTAAATTGAATTGCTAAGTAGATTATGATCAATAATGCTAAAATTACTACTCCGATTATTACTAAGATTCCCCAAATTGGAAAGTTATCATCAGGAGCAATAATTTCATTAAGAGATAAATTCATTTCTGCCTCAAATGTATGATTGAAATTATATAACCCTATTATTATAACAGAATCAATTTCATTTCCTTATCTTTTTAATTTAACTTGATATATGTATTCCGAAGGTATCAAACTGAAATAAGAATTAAAGGATGGTAGTTTAGTTTTTCGAGAAAAATTAGAAGGAATCAATGAAACTCCAATATCTGATTTGCCATTTTCTATGAATAACTATTTCAAAGAGGATACATTACCTAATATTCATTCTATTCAATTTTATAATAAAAATATATCCATTTATTCTAGGCTATTGTGATTTTAGTGTTTGGTATATCTTCAGATCTTAGTTATTGTGTACAATCAATGTAATAATAAGGGAACATACACTAAACTTATTATTTAGGTGATTCAATTAAAGATATTGAGTAATTGAATTGTTGAGTATCTTCTACTTAATAATTACATATTTTTTTGTATAAAACAGTAATAGCTATTTCATCTGTCTTATTGACATAAATATTTTAGAACACAAGTTTTTCATGAAATGCATCTGTGTCAACAATTGTAAAATTTATATCATTCTTTTTACAAGTCACAATTAATTATAAAGAGAATCTTTGATCTTTTGGAAATTCAACAATTTATAACTTGCCTCATAGAAATATAATTCATACCTATATTAAATAAAGGTTTTCTTGTTTTAAAGTAAAATTCAGATTGTTAATTTCTGTAATATAACTGTTGGTAAAGAGGATGAATTCACACTTATAATAAGGTATTAATGTTGATATTATCAATAAAATTAACATAATTATTATTCAATATTAAAAGAATCTCAAATTATTAAATGCTCTTCAGACCCATCCTGATTATACGTGTCATTGATGTAAAATTTAGTACATAGTTTATACTTTTTATACAATATTATTTTATATAAATTATTCAATGCTATTAAATTAAATTGGAATAATTTTCTTCAACGTGGCTTTCTTAAGTCCCATATTGGGATAATTTAAAGGATCCATCTCAAGGATTTTATACATAATAATTGGAGTTCTTGAAATATACATCTATCTAACATAAAAGCCAATCAACTTTTATGAGGAATATAAAGTATAATAAATTAGAAAATATTAGATAACAAGCAATTTCGAGTAGAGTGAGTTAAGGTAGGCTTACAAGAGAATCATGCTTGATTCTCATCCTGATCGTAACACCAAAATAACATCAGAATAATTTAATTACTTGAAAAATATAAATGAAATACTAAAGTCAGACGAGGCAAGATAATGTATAGACTATTTTTATTTTAGAATATTATCAATTTGGAGTTGTAGTAGAAAGTAATATTAATCCATTACCAGCAATAATATATCGAATAAAATTAACAAGATTATTCTTCTACATGATTTTATTTTTGATATAGCTTGTCAACACTTAAGATTAGAAGGATAAATCTAAATTTATAACATTTTTAGTTCTAGCTTTAGGATATGGGGATTTTTAATTAGTTGAATAACCATCATATTTTTAAAAAACTAGATTGTTTCCATCATTAGCATTATTTGAATTTTTGAATATATATAGAATAGTTGTCACAATCATCATATCATACAAACTGGCAGAAATTAGAAATAGCCAAATAAATAGAAATCATTAACTAAAAAATTTGGATCAAGGGACTATCACTAACCTAGTAAAAGAACATTAGGAATTTCTTCAATCTCAAAATTCACTGAAATAAAAAGTTTTAAATGGATTTCTAATGGTGGGATTGACTTTGTATTCATTGTCTAACCTTTTGAATCTTTAGGATTTGATTATGAAAACCTTTAATTACATATAAGAAAGAGCTTAGGATTTGTGATATATTAATAAATTTATCTGAGAAATTATAAAATGTTTATGACAATTTCAATATTTATATTCTTTTGTGATAACATTTTAGTTTAATTAAATTGGATTAATTAATAAACATAAAATCACTAATATCTACATCAACTTTATTTAGTTCTATTGAGCAAGTCCTAAACTATAACATTATCAAAGTATTTAGATTTCTTATTAAGTTCTTTTTCAAACTTCTTTGTATCATCTTGATCTACATACATGTCATTCCTACATTTTTTAATTGAGATTATACAATTATTTTATCATTGGCCTTTGCCCATAAAGTAGTTGTAATTCAGGAGGCAATAATTCTAAGTTTTTCTTAAAAAATGCATTCAATTCATTATTAGAAGCTGTTTCTTTTATTGGCTGATATGGTTCAAACGAAGGATAATCTAAGAGTGAAAACAACTTCTATTTAAAGTCTGCAATAATATTAATAACTTTTATACCTTATTGATCTTCCAATATGAATTTTGATAATAAGTTATACCTTTTTTCAAATGCTTTTTATATTTATTCTCTAATTTAATTTCCAATTGAAACAATATTTTCCTAACCTAATTTATTTTCATAACAATAAGTACATACAAATTCATCTATACTAAATAGTAGAATAAAATAAGTACTATTAAAAAGCATTGTCTAAATCCCATTATATAGTTTCATTGAATTTAGGTGTTGATATCTATAAATTGATCATTGAATCGTTTTTATCAATATATGATTCAAACACCAATATATCTGATATATATTACAATTTTTTATGATCTTCAATCGCTTATTTAACCTAAGATAAGCAGTCATCAATTATTTCTAATATAATTGCTAAAATGTTTACTTTATGCTTCTAAAGCAGTAAGTTTTCCCAATTTGGTAGGGTATCTTTCTTCTAACAAATCTGTTACTATAGTAAAGAGATTTCTGAATAATTATTCATCCGAATAATCATCTTCAAAGTCCCATAAAATTAGTTCCTCCAAAATTGTCTCTTTGCTATTTAATGATGCTATAGGTATCTGAAGCTTTATAGGACTCAGATTTTATGATGAATTATGTAATCCTGGAGGGAATGGACACAATTTCATGTTGTTTTGAAATTTTTCATTATGAGTCTTAATTTTGTGAATTTTCTTTTTTATACAATCAAGTTATGTGATTGCTTCAGATATTTAAGTGTCTTGCATTAAAACAAAAAATTAAAAATTAAATATATATAAAATCTTTTTATAATATCAATTATTTTAAGATTTTGCTTAAATGATTGAATAGTTTTGGTTTTCAAAGTAAACATATCATTAAATATTTTATTATTAAATTTTTCCCATCAAACAATTTCAAATTGGTTCTTTTCTTATTTCTAAATGTATTCTTATCCATTTTCTCAATTTTGCTTTAATTTTCCTCAATTAATATAATTCTTATCATATCAATAAGAATAATACCATAACATATAATAAATCAAATCTTCTATAAATGCAATAGTATATGTATGATTGGACAATGAATTAAATATATCTAGATCATATTCTTTGGTTTGACAAATATTTAGAGCTCTCAAAAATAGAATTAAATATGATGATATTGTGATAGTTATCTAATATAAACTTAGAATTTCTGAATTAAATATTAATGATGCAGTCTATATCCAAAAATTAAATACAGAAGGATTACAATTATTATATTAAATTAAATTATCAGTTAAATAATGTTTGAAAATAATAGTGTTAAATATGTTCCATCAGTGCCTAAAATAGTCGATCCTGAACCAATAACTTGTATAATTGAGCCAAGTAATAAATCAATTGAGAATTTAGGCGAAGAAGAAGGTGGTTTATATTTGGGTAATTTGGAAGCAGCAAATAATGTAGATCTATTAAGAAAATTGAAGATTCGAGCAGTTCTAACAGCGAGTCAAGAGACTGCAGTAAAATACTAAGAGCATGTTGTTCATTTTCATGAAATTATTATGGCTCATGATAAAGCAGATTACGATATCATTTAACACTTTGAATAGGCTTATGAATTTATTGATAGACATAGGAAATACACAAATGTTTTTGTGCATTGCTTTGCAGGTATAAGTAGATCAGCGTCTATGGTTACTGCCTACTTAATGAAAAAATATAATTTATCATTCGAAAAAGCACTTTGGAATGTGAAGGCTAAAAGAAGATAAGTGCATCCAAATGTTGGATTTATTAGATAATTATAAAAATATGAAACTGTACTAAAAAATCAAGCCATTTCTAATGCTCCTTCAAGAATTCAATATTAATAGTAATAATTCCCATAGTATGGTTTTATTTAATAATAAATTCAACAGCCAATTCAATAATCCATTCTGACACCATTCATTTAATAATCTGTTCAATAACCTTAGAATCAATCATAACGTTTTGATGAATTAGTTTAATATTATTGATTATTATACAGACTTAAAATCTATAATTATATTACTATTTCGGTTTATTCTAAAATTTTGTTGAATAATATTAAAGTTGGTTCTTAAGTCATTTTTCATTTTTCAAATACATTTTCCTGAGTGGCTTCTTATAATTATTAAAATATCTAATTTTAAAATCTTAGCTATTTAACAATAACTCAATTTATATTAAAGGTATATTATAAATATTAGATCAAAAATTAAATATAATTATAATATAAATGCAATATTAATAGCAAAACTCTTAGTCTAGAGGAAAATCAGTAAACCAAGCAAAAACTATGATAGATGACTCTTTCCTTAAATTTCTAGGTGAAAGTAGTTATTTAGAAAGTGAATCATCTTAAGAAAACCATTAAAAATTAATAAATTGTCAAACTGAACATACTCTATCAACTAAAGAATCCTGTAATTCAAACTCATTCACCTTAACCAATAAGAAAGTAATTATAATTTTCATTTAGTTTAAATTTTCTACTTATGAAATTCTTGAATGGGAAACATTATAAATTACTCTCCCTCCCGAAGTTTATAATTTCCTTACATTATTGAAATGTGAGTGTTATAAGGGTACAATAATTTATACAACTGAATAAATAGATGGTTTTATAAATCAAAGCTAAATAAATATGTATTTGATTAAAATAAAAATAGTAAAAATTAACTGGAATTTTTCAATTAAATCTTAGACAAAGGATGGATTTCAAAAACAGCACGAATCTTTAATGGAATTGAAATTAATTTTTATGCATTAGCAGTGAAAAAACTAACTTATGAAAATTTATGTTGGGTTATTAAATCATTAAAGAAAGATTTAATTACTCCAACTGAAAGATTGGTTTAGAATAGAATCAAAGAATGTTATGGATTTAAATACAGTAGATATGAATGGGACCTTATTATCAATTAAATAAAATCATCAAAATAAGTTACTAAGTTTCTATCCTAAAATGGATAGCAGGTTGAATTACCAATGATTTAAGTGATAAACATTAAAGATCCTTTAATATTAAATGAAACATAAGGAATCTATATTTAAAAGTAAAATTGGTATGCAGAGGATATTTTTTAATTGGATTTAGATCAGAAATAAGAATGGAATATTTTTATTGAATACTTGTAAAGCATGTTCGACAAAAACAATGGTCAAACTAATAAAATCTCAAAAGGTGGTAGGTATGGGTGTGCTTAATTAATAAAACTTTTAGGTCCTAAGAAATTGAGAGAATTATCCTTAGGTAGACTAACATTGTACATGCAAATGGCTGTTAATAAAAACTATATTATAAACAATAAAACAGTTCTAGTTTAAGATAACAGAGAGAAATCAGAATATACAACTGATAGTTCTTTGAATGGAGACATCTATATCAATATGAAGATTAAGGAACTTTAGGAATAATTAATTCAATTATTGTTAGAAAATCAAGATGGGTATGGAATCATCATTAATTAAGAGTGTATCGTTTACTTAGATACCTACATTATTAAAGGAACGAGTAAGTTTTGAATTAAATTTAATTGAGCTCGGATTCCCAAAATTGAGAAACTTTATAGAGACAGTCAAAGATGTTATAAAAATTGAAAACAATGGCAGAAATAATGTTATTGCTAAACTGAATCAGGCATCAAAATTTTGGAATAAATATTAAAGTACATATTAAAAGTTGATCTTAGATGAAATAAAAGTTGATTCTAATAATTAAAAATTTACTTCCAATATTCTAGAATTGATAAAGAATATATTAAGTAAACATAAATATGGGATAAGCATAAATCAATTATATTACGATTTATCTTAATTATTAGGTGAATGGTTTAATTATTAAAAATTCTAATGCTAAAGTTTCTTTTAGTTCTTGTAAAATTATGCAGAAAATATATTAATTATAGTATGCCAAAAAGGAAATCAATATTTAATTTATGAAAGGGATCTTAGATTCTTACCTCCTCCAACCCCTAGTAATGAAATCAATGATTAATAATTTGATCATATATTAAGTGAAGCCTTTTAATGTAATTTTGGATTGTCACTTCCATAATCAAGTTTCTCAAATAGTTGGTTGGGAAAAGCTGGGGATTCTTAAATCAGATATAAATCTCTTCAACGTATTGAAGACTCTCATTAGGAAATTAAGGAGAATTTAAAGTTTATTGATGAAATTTTAGGTTTATAAATATTATTAACTATAAGGAAATGAAAATAAGTAAAATGAAACCTATTCTATATAAGATTGGTCAGAAAAATCAATGAATCCTTTAGGAATGTTAAGCTCTATTAATTATGGTTATAGTGAAATTCAAACTGATTTTGATTTGACTAAAGAATTACAAATCTCTCTCTTTTAACAATAACAAACATAAATGGTATCTATTCAATAATAAGAATGTAAAAAAAAATGAATAAATTTTTTTGTTTTGTGTTTAATTTTGTCAGACAATAATGTTATTTAAGATGAGATAATTAGATTCATGTCTTCATAATAAAGGAATTATCTAGAAATTCTTTGTCAAAATTATTCAATTTCCTCTGAGTTTTTAATCATTAAAGGAGTATTTTACAACATTCTTTACTTTCCCTTGAAAATTCTATTTTCTGATTAATTTGTTTTCTCCCATATAGAATATTTAAAAGAAGCATTGTGATTTCTTAATTTATAATAAATCAAATGATATCATAGTGATTATAATGGATATAATTTTATATGACATTCTTAATTGATTAATATGAGTTAGAATTTTTGTTCATAAATTAGTTATGAATTGATTTCTAAAATTTCGTTGTTTTAATGGCATGATTGACACGTATATTATATAGTTAATAGAAGGATGAGTCTCTAAAGATATTATAGTCAATTTTAAGGTTTTATTATGAACTTAAGCATTATCATATTTTAAAATACTTAGGACTCAGTATTTTACATAAAATTGATTTTTCAATAATTAATGTTTGATAAAAAAAAATTTCTAATTAGTTCAATATCAATAACATTGTTAATATTTACGATATTTCACAATGTTGAAAATGTAATTCAAACAAGAAGATTTTTATCAGAAGATGAAACATTTAATGAACAAACTGAAGAGAAAAATGAAGAAGAACACAGGAGTGTAAAAAGAACATATTCCCCCACCGAGATTGACTTCTGGATTTGTTTACTTATAGCTGCAAGTTTAAATATATAATACAATATTAGCTTTAATCAGTTTAGCAGCCATCTGCTCTGGAATGACTGTTGGTTATTTATCAGTAGATGAATTACAATTAGAAATATATAAAGAATAAGGAACACATGAATAGCAAAGGTAAGCAAATATTATTTTGCCAATCATAAAATAACATCATATGCTTCTTTGCACATTGCTAATAGGAAATGCATTCTGTATGGAATCACTTCCTATATTTTTTGATAAGGTTGTTCCTCCAGCATTTGCAGTATTAATATCTGTCATCTTTATTATCTTTGCTGGAGAAATCATTCCTTAAGCATTATGTACTGGACCAAAGTAATTAATTATTGCTGAAAGATTAACACCCGTAGTTAAAATATTAATGATTCTATTTTGGCCAATTAGTTATCCTTTGGCTAAAATGTTAGATTCCTATTTTGGTGAGCATGGATCTACTAGATTCCAAAAGAATGAATTAAAAGCCTTAATAGAGTTGCATGGAATACAAAAACATGCTACTGGGGGTGGTCATGCAAGCGAAGATTAAGGATTCACTTAAGCTGAAATTAATATGATTACTTCTACTATAGATCTGAGGGATAAAACTGTTGAATAAGTCATGATCCCTATAAAAGATGTATTTTCTGTAAACAAAAATAACGAACTAAATAAAGAAACTTTAGCAAGAATAGCATCATCTGGTTATTCTTATGTTACCATCTATGAAAGTTAGAAGGAAAATATTATTGGAACCATTAGATCGAAATAATTAATAGATATGGAATTAACTAAAAGAAAGATATCAGAATTAGATAATCTTGTTAGACCTGTTCTATTTATATAAAATGATACTTCTTTATTTGAAATGTTAATGATTTTTAAATAAAAAAAAACTAAAATTGCATTTGTTGTGGAGGCCAATAAAATTGAACAAACTAATACTTCAAGAATTCCTAATTATCAAATTGTTGATGAGAAAATGTAAAAAAAAATTATAGGATTGATCTCCTTGAAAATGTTATTCGAGGAAATAGT
Organism: Paramecium biaurelia; assembly: GCA_000733385.1. NCBI lineage: Eukaryota > Ciliophora > Oligohymenophorea > Peniculida > Parameciidae > Paramecium > Paramecium biaurelia. The sequence goes on along the minus strand of JPFL01000157.1, from coordinate 113,362 downwards.
AAAGAAGGAGTTTCATGATTAAGATAATCATATCAAGTTTAATTCAGTAAAATCATTTTTGTTATATTTAGTTAAAACCCCCTTAGATTTAACCAATTGGTAAATCATAAAATAAAATACTTATTGAACCAGAGGAAAAAAAATGAAACAGTACATATCCATAAATTTTATAATTATTTAATGGTTTTTTTTAAATAACAAATTTATTGTTATTTCATATTAATTCATTTATTATTTTAAGGATATTCCATTCTATTTCCATTTAATAATGTTCTTGAATATATAATTTAACATCTTGCAATACTTTTGAATTAACTTCTTTATATTATTCCTCTTATATTAAATCATGATCCAATGAATGCCTGATATAAAACTTATAAAATGAATCAATAATTGCACTTTTAGATAAATCTGTAATTTCAAATTTAAAATCTTAAAGTTTTCCTATTTAACTTAATTTGAATAAGAAAAACATTCTTCTATAACTTTCTGAACTGTCT
>JPFL01000157.1:71346-112059 GCA_000733385.1 Paramecium biaurelia | reverse complement strand
TTAATGAAATACATTCATCATAAGGAATTTTATGTAAAATAAAACCATCTTCTAATTATTAGTCTCTAACTAAATAAGGATTGTTTTCAAATTCATTAATTTACTCTAATAATTTTTCATCACACCTCACTCTTTAACAAATATTTTTGAAATTCTACCAACCTTTCATTTTATTTATTTAAATTATTAATGAACATCTATATAGAAAAATATGGTATTCATAATTTTAATATGCAGAAATATTCTTTCTAGAAAAGGGTATTGATATATAATGATTACTTTGATATATTGAAAAATAAATGCCTTTTATTATGAAAATTCTTTTTGCTTTTGTTTTATTGAATGTATAGATTAAAAATGAGAATTAGTTATTTAAATATAGTGATCATATTAATAGATGTTAATAAATTTTCTGTTTAAATTCATAAGTGTATATATTTAGTTTAAATTAAATAATAATTTTTTTAATAGAAATATAAGAATTAGATGTAAAACTTAACATAAGAGAGGTATCGTTAAATATAATGTATGTAAAAACTACAAAAATTTAAATATGAAAATGAAAGTATAAAATACTAGATAGAGAGAAGTTAAAATCTTAGAGAAATTATTTAATAAGAAGTAATCATTTATAATATATATAGGAAAATAAAACAAATTGTTTTACTATTGGCTAATTATTTATTATTATAAATAATATAGTAGATTAATTGCTCAAAGTTTATCAAATTTCAAATATATCAAAACTTGAGAAGAATTCAATCTATGTAAATCTTGAAAATAATTAAATTACTTTTACTAATATACACATTAGCAAAGAGTTGGTTTCTTATGAAGAGAATCTGAATGAAATAATTAAAATTTCTTATGAAATATTTTTTTCACATTAAAAGTTTTTGGTAAGTTTAATTGATGATAAAAATAAAGTTGATTTAAGCAAGAAAATATAATACATAACTGAATTCTCGAATTAAGTGCTTAGTATTTTGAAATCAGCTAAGCATCATAAGGAGCTGTACTAATTTGTATAAAAAAACATCAAAAATCTATAATTTACCCATGATCTTTTTTAGGATTCTGTTAAAATTCCAAAAGAAATGCTATTAGCTTAAAAAGTCTAATAACCTCCAACTATTAAAGATGTTCCAGTATTATAAGCATCTGTTTAAGAAAATCCATTAATTTAAAAAGAAGATCCATTAATTGGTAAAATAATAAATTAAGAATTAACTGAACAATATTAATAATAGGAAAATTAACATTGTTAAAACGAATTCTTAGTGTAATCACAATCACAATAGATATAATAATCATTCGAAATACTATAATCAGATGAAGTACAATTAAAGTTATCTTAATCCAACATTATTCTACCCTAAATTTATGCATTTATTGAGGAGAATTTAAAAAGTTTATAGTTAGCAGATGACTTTTATGATTACATGCTATAATACTTTGTAAAAAATTACAAAAATCTTTAACAAAATGAAATTCAAGAAAAGATAGAATTATTATATAATTCTTATTATTATCCAAAATTATAAAACCAGAATATTGAAGATGATTTTGTTAAGCAGTGGTAAAGTACAATATCTGAAGAGTTTATGACAAATAAAACTCTTGACTTGAATGATGATTGTTAAGAGTTTTATTAAAAATTGGTGAACCTAGAAAATAATTTATGGTAATAACAATAATAATATTGAATTTAATAAGTTCATATATCAATTTATAAATACATAATTAAATAGTATTATTAATAATGAGTTAATCTTTATCCTATAATCATAATTAAAATTAAAAGAACTAATTATCTAATGTTTAGCTATAATTATGATTCAATAGAAAATTATTAATTAACTCTAATATTTTAAGTATTAATCTATTAGTTCGATTCTTATCATTTTAGATATGTTAATTTAGTAATTTAAATAATAAAATTGTGTTAATAACAACAGACCTCTATTTTTAGATATTATTGGTAATTATTGTGAGGATTTAGAAATTTATATCTTAGATATTGTATATACTTTTTATAATTTTTTAGCAACACTTGCTATCATTAATAACAATTGTTGTAAGCCTTTATTCTATATTTATGGTAAACTTAATATTCTATTACAAATAATAGTCAATTGTTTAACTGAAATCAAAATATGATAAAAATCAGAAACTATAAAATACTATCATATTTCTGTATTAATTAAATATCCAAATTCTATTTCATATCTAAAATTTCGGTTTAGATAGGAATTAGACAGTTCTATTGTATTTAAAATAGATGTTAGACAAGATTAAATTACGTGCTAATAGTATAGTTTATAAAAAAATTGAGATTACACAAGACTCTCTAGATCTAAACAAGAAAAAAGAGCTCATTTAAATGAGGCTAGTAATTCATATTATTAGAATCAAAATTGTTTGAGTAAGGATAAGAGGATTATCAAATCAAGTTCACTAAGTCATTTTTGGTAAAATAGAGGATTATTTAACTAATTTTAAATAAAAATAGATCCAGATGATGTTTGAATGAGTAGACCAAGCATATACAAAAGGTCTTATGAAATATGAAATAGAAAATAATTTCAACAGAAATAAATCCTGTAGTATTTAAATTAACAATAAAATTGCATATCAATAATAAAATAACTAACTTGAAGACAATCAAGCAATTTATGTTCAATTGTTTAAGTAGTTTTGATTGTTATCATAAATAGAAATGCTTTGATAATAATTAATGTAATGTGATAACTAACAATTTAATCAGTTTAGATTACAACCTAATAGATTACAATAATTGTTAACTAATCCAATAATTGTTTTACTAGCTACTCTTTTTTTCAAATATTAATCAAAAATTTTGAATAATAAGAAAATATGACTTTATAAAATGTTATTTTATATTATATTGCTCTTGTGTAAATATTTTCTCGAAGGGATGTACCAGATTTTACCAAGTAGTTGAAAACTGTAAAGGTCTTTTGATAAAAAATGAGAAATATTATATTTATACAGTTAGGTTTTCTGGATATTATAATTAGATATTTTATATTTATATCAGCTCCTAATAGTTTTGAGAATAAATTAACTAAAAGGAACAAATTAAAAAATTTAAATTTTATAGTAGTTTGAATTATAAGAACTGGTGATGAAAAAATTAAAATGACTTAATATTTTTTTTGGGTACTAAAGCAATTTATACGTTTTCTTTAAAGCAAGTCACAAGTAATTTCAAATAGCATCGCTTAAAATACATCAAATTATTGAATCTATTTTGTATAGTAAATATCATTAAGTTAAGAATGAGATAAGAAATAATAATAAATTTTAACAACTCTTAGAATCGATATTTAATATGAGTAATATTGTTTAATAATTTTTTAATAAAACAAAATTTAACTCAAAAATGATTCAAGTTTCATAATGTAACGGAGATAGTTGGACTGAAATGGAGGAGCTGAATGAGGTATTTGAAAGAATGATATCAGAAACTAATATAAAGCACAATTAATAAAAAACAAGAATTGATATGTTTCGAAATGAAATAATTAAAAAGGATAAGAATCATTAAATTAGTTTTAGAGATGAAGTCATTCCAAATATTGGGTTAATTGATATTAACATTGTAGATAATTGGAAAGATTATAATGTTATTTAAGAATAAGATGTAGGTGATAGTTGTTCATGCTTTATATCTTGATTTGTCATAGAATGATATTTTATTTGGTTTATATTTAAATATTTACTAATCAAGCAGTTAATGAATTTGTTACTATCGATAAGAGTTGATAATTATTATTAATAATTTGAATAAATAAAAGATTAAAAAGGATGCCTTCAAGTAGTTAGAATTATTTAAAGATGATGTTTGAAATTGATAGATACTAAATCAAAGATTAATATCATCAAGTTGTTAAAGCAAGAAAACTTAAATTAAAATTATCGCCTCTAGAAATATATAGAACTATTTTTGTATATTAGTGTAAATAATGAGAATAAAGTGAAGGAAACATTTTGAATCTCCAACTTTATCTTTAAATATACTTGATCTATAATTGGATAGTGAATTAAAAACAAATATTTTATAATTTTACTTATTACAAATGCTTATAGAATGCTTCACATACATAAATAAATTAGAATAAATCTTATTTTATTTTAAATTATAACTATAATACATATACATATAAATCTATTGATTGTTCTGAAATTTATAATGTTAAACTAAATTTTTTTCTTTCCTTCATGCAATTTAAGCAAAAGAAAGAATGAATAATTTAGGGCCAAATATCAACCATAAAAACAATTATTTATTGGGATTCTTTTCATATAATTAATTATACTAATAAGGAATGGTGATGAGATAAATTTAATTAAATTTTCTAAATGTAAAAGTTACAAAAAATAATTTGTTCTATTCCCTTAGATATATGAGTGATTCATTCCATATTTATTTTGAAATTTTCATGAATAAAATATAAATACAAATTATTCCAATTTATCTAAAATTAAGTTTAAAGGTGGGGTAATATATATGATTAAATATAGGATATGAAAAAAATTATTTATTTCATAATTATATGAAATAACTTATTATTTTCCAAATTTATATATTCATAAACTCAACTTTGGAGATGTATAATTAATGCCTATATAGCAAATTACAAAGTGATATAATTAATTTAAAAAGAAAAATTATTGAATCTAATGAATTTGAGGTTTGCAAAAATTATATTAAGGAAATTTGAGAATAGGATTTAATATTCAGGTTGAATTCTATTATTAAATTTCCATTAATAATTTAAATAAAAAAAATGAAAGGTTGGTAGAATTTCAAAAATATTTGTTAAAGAGTGAGGTGTGATGAAAAATTATTAGAGTAAATTAATGAATTTGAAAACAATCCTTATTTAGTTAGAGACTAATAATTAGAAGATGGTTTTATTTTACATAAAATTCCTTATTATGAATGTATTTCATTAAATGATTTGATTGATGCAATTGTATTGTATTAAATCTATTTAGAAATCAAATTATATTGTTATCTTTAAAGGACAAGCCATTTTAATTTTTAAAGCAATTTTATAACATTTAATCAAATTAGCTGAAAAAAAATTATGCCATTAATAATTGAATCCAAACAATATTTTTATTAAGTTAAAAGAAGAATCCAATAAATTTACTACTTATTAATCAATTATTCATATTGAGAAAATCTATTTTGTTTAATATTTAATTGTCTCTGATCCTGAAAATAAAGACACATCTCTTACAAAAGATGTGAAAGAGATCAAAAAAATTATTAAGCAATTTTTAGAACACTATAAAGACATCAATCTTGATTAATTGATACTACAAGTATAGGAAGTAAAAAATATGAATGGTGTAATTCCTTTTAAATAAATGAATGATATACTTGATTAATTCATTAAAGAGTAAATATTTATATTTATAATTTAGTTAAGTTGATGTCACTAATTAAATAATGAAAGTTGGTGAACTTGAAAATTATAATAAAATCAATAAGTAAAGACACTATTGTGAAAAAGACTTACTTATTTATTTAGATGAAATATTAAAAATAAAGATATAATTTGAACCTACTGTTATAGATTTTGAATAAGAAGAGAAAGAATAAATAGAATAAATTGAAACTCCTAAAGAATCAGAAAAAATACAATAATACACTTTTAGTCATTTTTAACCTTATTTTGTGAAATAATTCTAAAATTATTATGGAGATAAATTATAAAATTCTTATTTAATAACTGGAATTTCAAAAAAATAATAGATTGAATTGATAAAGTCAATAGAACCAGATAGGTAAAGAGCAAATACATCATTTGAGACAGTTCAGAAAGTTATAGAAGAATGTTTTTCTTATTCAAATTAAGTTAAATAGGAAAAACTTTAAGATTTTAAATTTGAAATTACAGATTTATCTAAAAGTGCAATTATTGATTCATTTTATAAGTTTTATATCAGGCATTCATTGGATCATGATTTAATATAAGAGGAATAATATAAAGAAGTTAATTCAAAAGTATTGCAAGATGTTAAATTATATATTCAAGAACATTATTAAATGGAAATAGAATTGAATAATATGTAATTCATAAATAATTTATCCTGAATTTTAACGAATATATATAATTACATTCATTCTTATATTTTTTTTTAATATATTCTATTTGGTAACCAATTAAAAAGCCAATTCATTAGATTATTTTTTTTAAGAATTTTAGACTCAGGTTAGCCTTAACTGATAACAACTTGTCTATAAGAGTCGATATAAATGATAGCCAAAATTCCAAAAAGAAATTGATAAAGTATAAAGTAAAAGAATATCATAAAAAGCATTGAAAATGTTAGGTCTGTATCATAAAATTCACCAATATTAGAACTATTACAAAGCATCAATATAAGCTATGCAAAAGATCTAGCAAATACGCTATAATTAACAAAATAAGGTCCCTTTTAAGATGTAAGAATAATAGCAAAGCCTGACAAAATAAGAAAAAGTAAGGTGAAACTGGACAATAATTACAAATATTAAGATTCAATAGCTTCTATTGCTTATTCTAAACTTTTAAAGATATTAAACATCAAATATATTCTAATTAAATGGGCACAAATACACAATGAAGTCATAACAAGGATACTTTTATAACTATCTGCAACATCCCCTAAATCAACATAAGTGGTTTTTTACACAAGATCATAAACATTAATGTTTTATTTGAATAATTACAATGCTTAATCTGCAGTTGAAAAGTTGAGTATCAAAGACATAGAATTGACTAGGAAAACAACTGATATAAAATATTTGATTCCTGAGGAAATAGAGTCTTTCATTTTGATTAATTAAAATACTGTATAAATGATGCCAACAATAATCTTAAGTACTGTAATCAAATACAATATATACCCAACATTTTTATTATTAGGACTATTAGGAGATTCTGATTCCATTTCAGCATAAATTGAATATGGTGAAGATGATCCTTTACCAAAAATATTTGGTGAGAATGGTAAAATTTTAGGTTATTTCGGATAAATACCAATCCCAGTTACTTCTACAAGAAATTCAATAAACACAAACATTCCATCATTTTTACTCCTAACTGTCATCGTCATGATTTAGGCTATTAGAGTTTCATGAAAATAAAAAGGATGCTTAAACATTCCTTCAATGACATTGTGAATAAAATAAACAGGAGTTAAATCTACTGGGCTGATATCTTAAATATATCCACTTGAATCATAATCACTAAATTATCCTTCAGTAATTCTATCATTTTTAGAGTCTGTAAAAAGCATCCAAGACCTTTATCCATCACCAATTTAATCAGTAAAGAAGGTTTAGTCATTATACGTTTCGTAGTTGCAAGTAATTTAAGCAATTTTATCATTTCTTATAGGATTTGGACATTAAGTATATCTAGTTCTTAATTGACGAAATCTCAAACCTCCAATTACTTCATATGATGTCTTAAACTCTGAATTATCAGAAGTAAATTGATACATTAAACCTTAAGGATTAATGTAATATTCTTGTAATTCAGCAATTGAAGAGATAGCGAGAAATTTATTTAAATTTAAACTACTTTCAATTTTTTTGATATGCTATTATGTATATGCTCCATTGTCTAAGAAAAATAAAAACAATATATTCAAAGCCATTAAGATTATTAGGATAAAGAGAATGCAGATATGATTATCATCTAATTTTTCACCTTTCAATTCTTCAGCTTAATTTTTTTCTGCACTTTTACCTCTTTTTTTGAGCTTATCTACATTAATAACGAATTATTTTTTTAATAAAGGAAATCTATTAAAAAAAAAGACATATTTTCTAAATAATCCAATTTTGAGATCTTACTAATCATATTCTTATTGTTCATCATATTCATCTTCATTTTCATCAATTTATGTTAAAGGTTTTTCTTCACTTACTTTTGAACCATCAAATGTAATATTTGCACTTTAATGAGGATGACTAACTTAACTTTTTTCAGGTTATGCATTACTTGTAGTATGTGATTGTTTTGATTCTGAGGGTTGACCTCTTCGATGAGTTTTCATTCTTTTTTTTTTCAATGTGACAGATAGATACGATATATTTTAATCAGATAATACTTTGTTATAATAACGCTCAATTAATTCTGTATTTTGTATATTCTCTTGATTATCATTTACAATTTCATATCTATTACAAAATTTTTCTAACATGATTTGATCATTATTTCCACACTCCTATACATATTCAGATTATGGAGAAACTAAATTTCTAGTTGTTGTTTAGATTGATCCAGGACTTACTAGTCCTGGTTATTATTTCTATAAAATATCATCTATCTATTCTGCTACTTAAGAATCTGGTTATTAATTTGCTTTGGATTTTGTGGGTTAATCATTACAACTAGCATCATAATGCATTTCTTTCCTCACTTATTCTACATTATAAATATTCCAATAAACTAATGATGCTTTTTTTAAATCTTGAAAACTGTTTATTTTAGAATATCTAAAAGTTGCTGTCACATAATCTACATTATCTTCTTAAAATTTAACATCTTTTGATAATAATGTTTTTGGACATTTTACTTAGATTGCACAAGTCATAGGAGGTGGTTAATATTAGTTATCATTTTCACCAGTATTCTATTCAGGAAATTCTTCCTAAACACATTCTTCAAGGTATCGAAAATATTTGTCAATGTGATAACCAAATTTCTCTAAAACTTACTTTGATATTGATCTAAAAAATTCCTTAACACGATTCTTATCCAAAATTTCTTATTAGGGTGCTTCTGCTTCCATCATTTCAATTTATTTTGTAACATACATAGTCATATTATTAAGGTTTTTTAAACTATCTTATACTTCTCTTTCAAGAAATGTGTTTCTTGTTTCTTTTGCATCTATATCTTATTATAACTCATTCATCTTGCTGTTAAGCTCCATTATACGAGAACGAAGTTTTCTAGCTTTGCTATCTGGATCAATTTCCATAAAGAAGTAATTTTAATTTGAAAATGACTACTTTTTATTATAAAAATTTAGTATTTTAAAACTTCGATTTGGGGTCTTAATTCTAATTTTAATATTTTAAACATACAAACTATATATATTAAATAGAATTATCAATGAAAGTTATTAATAAAGTTTTAGTTTTTTATTAAATTTAAGTACCTAAGCACGTGATTATGATTCGTTTTTTGTAATTAAATTCATATATATATTTTCTAAATGAATATTTTTTATTTATATATATTTTCTTATCTAAGTATAGAATATTATTCTAAAAATATAACTAAATATTAAACATATAAACAAATCATAAAATATGATTTGGTAATAAATCTGGCAGAGTGGTCAATCTAAATCTTGATGAATATTTATGAATAAATGGTTTGATGTAAAGTTCCTTAATTGTTTTTTCAGATTTTTTGTGTGTGCTTCTTTCTGTAAGAAGACATTGGTCTTATTTAACTTATTAGGTTTGTATTTGAGGAAGTTATGATTTAAATGGTTTAATACTTTTATAAGCATTTCTTGATAAAAGATGATAAGATAATGACGAAAACTATTTATTGATTAATTTACTTTTTTCACTGTTGATAATTTCTTTTTATTTGACTAAAAATGATTCAAAAAAACTAGGTTTTTTAGATGGAGTTCTATCTAGAATTTTTGAAGAGTTAATTTGATGAGCATCTTCTTATTTAATGACATCTAATAATAGAGTATTTTTTTTCTCAATTTTGATTGTATTTTTTCTGATAATGGATTATTCCAATGATTCAGTAGGTATTTCTACAGCAAATATATATGGTGCCATAACATAAATTTAATGTTTACGAATGGATCTTTGAAATTTATGCATTGGCGATTCTCTTTCTTTTTCAATATGTTATATCCTGAATTCATGATTCATACATTGTTTCTGGAATCTGCTTAAAAGTCCACAAAATTAACACTCGCAACTTCTTCTCCTCTAATTAAATTACTCTTTATTCTACTGTTTTTATTACTTTTCAAGGTCCTTTTCACTTATAATCAAAGGTCTTGGTCTTCGAAGTTATTTTTGTGATCCAATAGAAGTTTGGGTATTTAGAATAGACTATTTCTTATTCATTCCTTTGATCTCAAAATATTTAAAAGCATTTAATGTGGATGGAAAAGAACGAGATCTAAGTTTTGTTTTGACATTAATGTTTATGAGTTTGACATTCTTTTGTTGAAATTAGAATTAAACTTTATTGGACTTAATTGATTATGGACTCTATTTAGTTAGAATCCTTTTTGAATTCGCACTTTGCATCTATTCGATATCAAACAGTTAATGCTTTTGTATAAAAATTATTGATTTCAACATTTACTATTTTTAAAGAAATGCCATAAAATAATCAATATTTAATAAATGATATTTTAGTTGATACTCATATATGTCAAAGGAATGCAATGCTGATGAAATTTATATTAATTTCAAATTACATAGAATTATACTAATTGTGAATTAAAAAGAATGAAAACTTTATTATAGGTAAACTGAGTTTACCTTGAAATTATTTATTCATCAATTCTAATTCTTTTTTCATAATCTCTTGATAAATATATTTATGGGATAGGTTTAACTTATACCTTAAATTTGGACTTATCAATTTGGAGTGTATTAATCAACCAAGATGATTAAATTAGACTTTAAAGAAACCATAATTTGAAGGTTGCCATTAAATCATTTAATATCCATACTATGTTAATTAATGATGCAGCTTTTACATGGGTCTAACCCTAATTATCAATAAGATATATTTGTGTTTTTAGTTTTAGTAAGTAATGAAAATTATGTTTAAGAGAAGTAATTGACGTAATTTAATTAAAACATCAACTTGGTTCTAATTTAATTCTACATTTTCAAGTTGTTAGATTTTAGTTTTATTTTGACACTTAGATTGCCATTTGCACTAATGTAGCAAATGTTTTTAATAATTATTGTGCACCAAAAAAGAAGGATTTCAAATATTTTACTTTTCTAAATTAAAGTAATCAATTGTGTTATAACGAGATATTTACTAGTTTCCTTATGAATATGTAATTCCTAATTAATTAGAATATTATTATTTGCAAATTATTACTAATTAAGAATTTACCCACTGAGATTTGATTATGGCATTGGATTTCAATTTATTGTTTTAACCAATACAAATACAAAAATTATCAAATATAGATGTCTTATTTGTATTCCTTAAAGATCCTATATAGGAATTATATCATGCCTAAATAAAATGCAATAGGTCTTATAGAACAATATGGATTTGCATATATAATGCTCAATGCTAATGTCGTGTATAATTTTGTATCCTTAACTAAACCTGAACAAAATACAGAACCAATTTTATCATACTTTTAAATATAAATTGCTACTACAATAGAAACTATATTACCAAATATTAAACTCTTCTATATAAATATAGGAAATAATTTTTAATTGCTTTTACATATACATATCAAGTGGAAGAAGATACATTTTTGTTTTCACTTAATTAACCACTAAATTCCAAAGCAATATTGAAAAATGCTAGTTCTTCGTTGTTGTGGCAATTACTGCCTTTAAAGTAGATTATATATTATGGGTAAAATAAGAAGGAATTTTTAGTGGTGGTAAGTTTGTTAAAACCATCTTTTTCTTTATTATAATTGGAGTTCTAATAGTATAATGTGTAAATCAAAGATAAGAATATAGTATCGCAAAAGAGAATATTTCAAAAATGAAAAATATATTGTATTATAAACTATATCTATTAATTTTGTATTATTATTTTTTAGTAATGGAAAGAAATTTATAGTGAATTTGAAATTTTAGAAGGTAGGTGCTCATTATAATAAGTATTTTTTCAATTTTAACAAAATATTTAATAAAATCAATTAAAATAATCTTTAGAAAAGTATATAGTCTGTAATTTTATAAAAAATAATATTGTAAGGGGGTTAATTTCATATTTAATTTACATATAAGGTATGTTTATAAAGATAAAAAGAATGCTTATCTTTATTTAGTTAATATAGATATAATCTATATTAAAGTAAATAATCAATAAAGTTGAATCTTTAATAAAATAAAAATATTGTTTTTGAATTGTTGAGAGAATTTTTGTTTAAAAAGAACAAAAAAATCAAATAATAATATACACATCAAACATTGTCATGGCATCTCAATCTCGCCAAACTCCAATAATCTTTTTTCGTATATGACATATTGTTAATCATCTACAAACAATTGGTAATCCATATATTCTAAAAATTCTTACTCTAAAACATTTATTTCTTTGACATTTATTCCTCCTACTTTAGCATAAAATTCATTTTTGTAATAATCATCATCTTAAAATTTGATAGCAGTCATAATTGACAATAAAAGAAACCTGCAAATTAGTTTTATAAAATAGATATATACCTATGTATGCAATGGGAATTTAATATAAGATATGTATGCTTCTCTTATAATCTATCTAAGTATATAAGAGCAATAACAAAGCATTATTCACTACAATGTGTGTATTTAGCTATTCTTTACAAGTAATTGTAGATTGTAATTGAAGGAGCTTTATTTGCATGAAAAATAGAGTTATACTCTATTTCAAGTGCATCTGTTTCTTTGATAATATCATCTAATATATTTGAGATTGTCAAGAGTAGAGGATTTGATTGCTACATTAATTTATAAATAATAATATTAAAAGTATATCCATTTCAGATCAAGGACTAAGTAAAGTAAAACATAATTTAAATATAGACATAATGCTTTAAGTAGTCTTACTTAAGATTGACAACCTTTATATATAAGCTGATTTGGTAGATAGATAGTGAATAGAGAGTGAATCAAATTAATTTACAAAATATTAATAATGATGATTATTAAAATATATTATATGATTATTTATTAATAATTATATTATTATCTTTATTTTATAAATATTATAAAAATTAAATGTCTAATTAAATATTAGAGGAGGATCTTAATTCATCTATCAGATTAATCGTAGAGAGTAATTAACTGTTAAATCTTAGGTAGAGATAACTATTTAAAAGCAACAAATTCTGAAATGAAGTAATTATGCTATTCTAAAATGAAAAAAGGTTGTGCACAGATGTTAACCTATTTAAGAGAAGAAAAAGATAAGAATTTAATAATGATATTAAGTTAATAACTAAAATAATATATTGATGAGTTAAGTAATTTTTCTAAAGAAATATAACAAAATCAATAAACTGATGAAGTTGAAATTGTTTAAGTTTAAAAATAAGAATTGTTATATACTCAAGACTCTTAAAAAAAAATTTAATTATTTAATACTTAATATGGTAAATATGTTGAAATCCATCAAAATACCTAAGATAATAATAATATCTAATTAATTGGTTTGGAATCACAAAAATTAATGTTAAAGGAGTATGTTGTATTGCCAATATTGTTTCCTAATCTATTTTAAGGATAACGAAAATTACAAACATCAATTTTATTATTCGGTGTATATAATTCTTATAAATAATTAGCCAAAAGGTGCTGGAAAAACCGAATTAATAAAATAGATTGCACAAGAATGTAAGGCTCTTCTAGTAATAGTGAATGTTTCTATGATTATAGAAGTAGAAGAACAAAAAACATTACAAGAATTAACAAATCAAATAGAATAATAAACAAAAAATAAATCTTTTATAATTTTACTTAAATAATTAGAAGATTGTAAAAATAGAGAAGCATTGCTTAAATTTTTTGAAATTTATAATCTTAAAAGTTTAATAGAAAATGATAGGTTATCATCTAACGTGATTGGTTGTACTAACTAACCTTGGAAGGTACATCATTCAGTCAGACGAATGTAAAGTTATATTTAATAAATGATAGATTTTAAAATAGAATAGAAATCACTCTAATGTCTTAAAATCAAAGATAAGAATTTATAAACTATAAATAGTTACAAAATTAACAATATAAATTAGAAAATGATTAAATAGAAGAATTATCCAAAATTACTAACCAATTTACAGGGTAGGATCTAAACAATTTATATGCAAAGGCAATAGAGATTTAAAATTAAAAGTAATAAGTGACAAATGATGTAAGATTTAGGCATATAATAGGTAAGTTTTTATGATAGTATATTGGATGTACTTTAATCGTCTAAGAGTTCAGTATTAGATTCTGATTTATTACAATTTACTTAATGGAGATAAGAATTTTGCTATTGACTAGAATATAATAATAAAACAAATTAATATCAATCATATCTAAATTTATAGTTATTTTATTATTAAATTAAAATTGGAAAAGAGGGTATTTTAAAATTTGGTAGTTACAATTTTAAGTTAAATACTTTTGGTTTAACAAATGAACCATTCTGTTATGGTTGCTAAATTTAAAAATATTGTTATTAAGATTAGAAAAAGGATGATTATTATTATTATTACTAAATTTAAGAATATTGATTAAATGCTTGAATTAGTTCTTTTTTGGCTTCTTAATCACTTTCGCATGATTTTAATTTACTTATATTTTATTTGCGAATTGAAAATTTTCTAGCCATTTATGTAGCAGATTTAAATTATTATTGCTATGAAATTTGTAATACTTATTATTATTAGGTATTTGATTAGGATTAAGGAGAAGTTTCAGCAATACTGATTCTTTTATAGTTAAAAAAGTCTACTAATTGCAATTCTGTGTTTGGTTTGACTTATTTCAATAAATAAAATGAAGGAGGCCTTTTAGATCTTTCTATATTTTCCTAATACTTACTAGTATTTTATTAGTCTTCAGAAGCTATTTCATTTTCCTCTCTATTCTAAAACTTTTGTTCTAAAGGTTATTATTAAGGTAATTCAGTCATTGATTTTTAAGGTTTAGAAAATACTTTACTATTTTATTATTATTTTATTATACTTGATAAAATTTGGTTTATTTTCTTTTTTGATTAATACCTATTTATATTAACTCTTTCTATTAGAAGATTTAGATAGATCTATTTATGGTTTATTATTGGAATCTACAGAAGCTTAAATAGTTATGGAGTGCTAAATCTATCTTTGTTATATTAATTTGTCTCTCTCTGTAAAATTATCTTTTTTAATATTTCTACGAATATCTTAATATTATTATACTAAATTACTTGCTCCTGTCCATTCTTCATATATTTTTTAAGCATGTTATAAATATTCATCATAAGATTTCTCACAAGGATAAATCTTTTCAAAATTTCCTAAGTGTTAGGATTCATATTATTCTCTTTCAATCTATGCTTAAATTTTGAGTGATTTCTTTTCTTCATTAGAAATTTTAAGTTTCTTTCCAAATACTCTTTTTTGCATCTACTCTTTTTACAATTACTAAAGATCATTTTTTACTTTTAAATTTATATTCATAAGTGTAATTGTGTCTCTTATTAGATTCTTTTTTATTGAAGCATCTAATGGAGTATCTGCAGTGAAACTTGGTGTATGATTTACTTCTAATAAATATGGTTTATATGTATTATCAATTAAGATATCAAATCCTAATATCTCAAAACACATATTATTAGCATAATTATCAGGTTGAGTATAATTAGATTGAAGAAATGGTTATACTGAACAAAAAGTTTTGATAATTAAATCCTTAATTTTTGCCATTAATTCATCAATATTTGTTTATTAAGATAACAATTTAAAAACACTAGATAGACTTCTTTTATGTCCTATATCCATTTATTTTTCATCTTTATTAAATACAAAATTTGGATTATCTTTATTAATTGCATAATTTGTTAGATGCATACAAATTTCTTCAGCATTCATTTAATTTGGCTATTAATATGGTTAAGTAGCAAACCTTGCTAATCCCTCTTTAAACAAATATATTCTAATTTATATTATACTATATATTACTTTAATGGATCACATCCTGCTAATAACACATACATACGAAAATCAAATTTTAAACCATCTATTAATAATGGTTTATGTAGATATCTTTATACTACACAATGTTCAGATGCTATAGATTCAATTTATCTAGTCAAAAATATACCTTTAATAAGAACTAACAATCATACCTCTTCCTTAACATGATGCTTCTGGTTTTACAATAAAATATTTAATTTTTCCAATATTTTGTCTAAGATCTGAAATATCAGATGGTAGCATCCAAGTTTTAGGATAAAAATCATACTCTTCTGAAAATTATTTAGCCATTTTATTTAAATTTTTACCTAAATAGTTCTTTCTAGCTATGCAGTACATTCCAGGAAAATGATTTATCCTTTAATGACCTATTTTTTAATTAAATATATAATACTTTACATTCTAGCAAGAGTTTCAGGTAGCACTGCATTATCAGTCCAACAAAAATCCCAGACTTATGTTTCTAAATAGGGAGTGTATTGTAATTTAAACTTATTTAAGATTTTGCCCACAAATTTAACAGCAGCGTATTAAGTATCTGATACATTCATTATCAATCTTTTATTATTATTAATTAACTATTTTCTTTTTCTCTTTCTTTTATTTTCTAACCGATCATCTTCTGAGTCTTCTTCAGAAACTTCATCTGATTATTCATCACTATCTTCAAATTCACCATTAAATGGTATTTCATTTTTGTCATTTTATTATAGCATGTTTTATTAATTTTATAAATAGAAAAAAACTTGTATATCCTGGATTTGATTAAAAAACAGCTAATTGAATGATATTTAAATTAAAAATAGTTATTTTATAATTAATAAACAGATATATGTAATCTATTGAAATAAAGAAATCTTAAATCATTAATTTTGTTTTGAAATAATTGTGATAGTTTCTATTGTACTTTTATTGTATGTCTAAAATGATAGTAATTCTTCATGTTACATCTATTTTTATTATATAGATATATTACTTCATCTATAAATTATTGGTTATTTAGTAATACTTTTGGTAATGAGTTATCAATTTGAAGGATGAAATACTTTACCAATTGACATATTACATCATTTAAATCTTCATAAAAGATTTGTCTATCAAATTCTAAATATATTTCTGATTTGAGTATAAATTATTTAAATAATTTGTTATATTCTTATTCATCTGAATTAAAGAAATCACAAATTTCTGATTATGATATAGCCATAGTTTGATAATCATCAAATATTTATAACTATTTGGCAATAACCAGATAAATTAAACTTAAAATAGTAAGCTTTTCATTATGTTTATATTGATAATCTATCAAACAAACATCAAATAACTATACTAATTCTCTGTATCTGTAATATGCTTCATTTGTTCTTTCTTTGAACATAACACAAGGATCTTTATCTATAATGAATTCATCCCATATTTTGGTATAATAATTTAACCAAAATATGGGAGTATTTGGATACATTCGAAAATCAAGTGATTTTAATATGGAAACTTCCATTTATTCAATTTCTTAAATTGTATATTAGTCTTGTATAAGTCTATGAAATTCTTTTATTGTTTTTGGATAGATTTCTTCACATTTATGAGCTATAAAGATAGATGCTACTCCTAAAAGTTGAAATTTGGAAATAAGAATATTTGGTTGTCTTAATAAGAATCTTTCAATATAATTAATAGATAAATAAAAGGTTTCTCTTTTGAAATGAAATGAATGAGTTACTTCTATAAGCCAATCAAATAAAATTGGCACCATATGACTTTAAATTTCATTCTAATTATTGAGATAATTTTTTTAATAACTATAATTTTCTTCGTATTTTACTTATTCTCTCATAAATTCTAACAAAGTTTCTTACTCATCTTCTTAAATAATTTAATGTTCTAATGAATTATTGAATGTGAAGGAGTTAAAGTCTTTTACAACTTCTTCACATATTAATTTATCATAATCCTAAAAATTGGATTATTATATTATCTAAGAACCAAAAGGAATTTCTTCCTCTAGAATGGGGGATATGTCCTTTTCATTCTTAACCTTTTTTATTGTAGTTTGTCTTTCAAATGAAAATATTAAATACTCATATTAGCATGCCGCCTATTCAGATTTGAAATTAGCGCTCTCACATATAGTTATCACTTCTAAATCTTTTGACTTTGACAACTTTTTAGACTTACTTTTCTACTTTTTGGAGTTGTTCAACATTTATTATTCTTAGTCTCAAGTTTTGGCACTTTAAATTATTTTAATTACTATAAGATAAATATAAAAATGTAAGGATATCAATATGGATTCAAATTTTCTTGTAAAATAATTCAAAGTAATATATATTTAGTATATTGAAATATTAAAATTTAATATAGAATAATGTTAGATGATAGAATGTTTTACAAAACTTCCTTTAAACTGATTTTAATAATAACTCTATATTTTTTATAAGTTTTAACTTAACTAAGAATGTACTATGTTTGTAAGGGATGTGATAATTGCTGTCGTAGTTGCTGTAGATGTTGTGAAGTAAATATTTTCATATAGCTGTAAGGAATGTTGTGGAGAATGTTGCGATGCAATTTCAAATTGTTTTTCTACACCTTTCTCATTTTGTACTTTCATTACTTTTTTTGTCTCAATAATCCCCTTTATCATAATGATAGTAGCATTGATATAGAGTTCTAATTTCGATTGTCAAGAAAATATTAAGACTTTTCTAATAATTTAAGGGATCAATAATTTAGTTAACTTTTTGTTCTGTCTTTACATAACCTTTCATTATGGATATTATGGTAAATATAAAGTGGAAGGTTAAAAAACATTTTGGGAACAAACAGTAGATTTAATATTATATGATTGGTTTGTATGCATTTACATATTTGCATTAATCTTCTTTGTTATATGGCTTATAATATGTTTTTCAGCAGCAAACAATGAAGTATTTAAATATTAATAATTTAAGCCTGATTATTCACCTTGTAGATAAGAAAATAATGGATTCTTAATGACTGCATTAACAATCAATTTAATATGCATGATAGTGTATTTGGTAGTAGGATTTTTGATTTTTATTATAACTGTCATATTGTATTCTTGTGATGATGGTAGTTGTTCTTGTGGAGGCTGCGTAAATAATTCATTTATTTCTTAGTTTAGATGTTGTTGTTTAATAGCGACTTGTGGAATATGTGATTTTGGAAGGAATAAGAAGAAATATTCAAAGGAATACACATAATAAAAGAAAGCATAATATAATGATGGTAGAAAAGGATGGTTATAATCTGGAAAGAGATTATTTGGATTTCTCTCTTTAGGAAGAGCAAATTCTAGAATGAATTAAATGAATACAAATATGGATTAATAATAATAACAATAATACTATTAACCTTAATAATAATAATATCAATAATAATAATAATAAAGACCTGTTCATTAGGATAAATCAGTATTTAAATTTTTTATTAATTTTAGTTCTTTGATAAAGTTTCGGATTGTTTCAAAAGTAACGATAATAATAATGCACCTCAATAAAGACATCAACCATAATAATATCAATAATAAGTTTATATTTAATAATAACCCAATATTCCATAAGCAAATAATTATCAATAACCATATCAATATTAATAATAACCATATTAATAATAATAGTATTCTTAACCACCTTAATACTAACCTAATTATTAATATCCATAATAATAATAAAATGGATGGGGAAAATGATTTATAGATAAGTTTTTTCATTAATTATATATATATATATTTAAAATATGAATGGACTTAATTAAGAATAAAATGCAGATTATATTTTTAAGTTCATTTTAATAGGGAATTCAAGCACAGGCAAAACATCTTTATTGTAATACTTCATAAAATAGAATTGTAACATATTTATCATAATTTTGATTAACTTTAATAGCAAAAAAGAAAGTTCAATAAACAGTGGGAATTGAATTCTAGTCCAAATTTTTTGTATATAACAACAAGAACATTAAATTATAAATATGGGATACTGCTGGATAAGAAAGATTTCGTTCAATTGCTAGAACTTATTTTAAGAATAGCATAGGAGCAATTCTGGTTTATGATGTTACAAGGTATTTCTATTAATTCTTTTATTTATAGTTAGGATTCATTTGATTCATTAGATGATTGGATTAAAGATGCAAGAGAAAATGGAAAGAGTGATCTCGATATTATTGTAGTTGGAAATAAAATCGATTTAAATGAATAGAGAATAATAGATAAAGATTATGCTGAAAGAGAAATGAGAAACAAAGATGTTCTTTATGTTGAAAGCAGTGCTATGACTGGAGAAAATGTTGATAAATGTTTTTAGGCTTTGATTGATTAGATATGTAGTAAAATTGAAAAAGGTAATAATTACTTATTAAGATAGGTCAAATTGAAAAAGATGAATTCAATCCCTAATTAAAAAATCCTTTAAAATAGAATCTAAACAATAAAACTAACAATGTTTAAAGTTAAAGTTGTAATTGCTGAGTTTTCTATAATTATTAGTGTTCATATCATAAGATATATATTCTTTATATTAATTAATTGCCAATTTATTTATTTCTTATTCAATTAATTTTATATTTAACATAAATTCTAAGCTTTCTCTTTATTAAAAATTTAAGAAAATTTTATTGGCATTTTTATGTTAAATCCAAATAATCATCACAAAATTTTAATATTTTACTACAGAAATCTATTCTTCTAACATTATGATATAGTTAGAATATATTATTGTATTTGTTATTCATATTATAAACATATGTTATATTAGGTCATCAAAAACAAAAATATTATTTAAAACAATAATGAATAAATTAACCATTGAATCGTAATAAACAAGATCTGCTTTAAAAGTCTAGCAACACATATTTATTGAATAAAAAGAGATAAAATCGTGTCGAATTTGTCTTGAAACTGAACAAGATAACGATAAACCAATTATTCATCCTTGTAAATGCAGGGGTTCGCTTGGATAAGTACATGAAGATGTAAGACTCTATAATTTTAAATGAGTGTCTTAAAACCTGGATAGTTTCATAAAACAAATAATTATTTAGTTCTTGTGAAATTTGTAAGATTGAATATCAAATTGAATTTACTTCACGTAAAGTGTGTATACCTGTATCAATTTGATTTTATTTAGAGAGAAAAGCATGTAAATCAAATTTAGAAAATATGATTGCTCTATTTTGTCTTCTCTTTATTTTTCTTGGATTTACAGCACTCTAGGCTTTTTTGGTTGTACAAATGTAATCTTCTTATATATTATATTTAGTGTCAATATTTTTGATGGAAACGATAATAACAATTAATAATCTAGTTTTTTAAATAGTCCTATTACTATGATTGGTAATTATTATTATATATTTAGGGTTTGCTGTAATAGTCTTTTTATTTTTAGTACCCATTTTTTTATGTCTACTTTATGTTCTAAAAAAAATGATCTTTATTACTAAAATCAAATCTTGGCATATTCTAGAGAGAGTTTAAACTCCCCCTATTGAATAATAAGAACATATACCTCAATAAATCTTATCGAGACATGCTTCTCAATTATTAGAATAATTACCAAAATTAAATTAGACTACTTCTATTCTCATACAAGCAAATGGTTAAGATTACGAGCATATTTAATTTATTTGATATATCGAATATATTTATGTAATAAAAAGTATTATTAAATACTAAATAATTATATAATCATATAATGATATTATTAATATCAATATAAATTTATATAATTATTAAAAAGCCCTTAAATATATGTGTAAATTGAACAATAATTCATTTTCAATATTTATATGGAATTTAAGATATTATTGCTTCTAAATTATTTTGACTGAGTTTGATATCTTTTATAAAGTATTCAATGATTTGAAATTAATTCTTGTTATTTTATTGTTCAATTAATTCATATTATATTTTAAGACATTCAATTATAAGAATTTGATTAATTATGGATTTTAAATAAAAAATAAATATATAATCAATCTCCATTTCCTCTAGCAGTAGCAGGAATACTTTATGAATAAATAGGCTATGTTCTTTATTTAATAAGAAAAGTGGGTGATTTTTATCTTTCTCTTATCTCTTATAAGGCTTTAACACGACAGAATTTATTTGGACTCTTTAATCTTATTGAGAATTTCTCTCTTTTTAAAGTATTTTCTATTAAATCATTAATTTATAATGAGGAGTATGATCTAATAGTAATTTATCTAATGTTTGACTTTTCTTTATCCCTAGATTATGCTTTTTCTCTAGGACTGGTAACTTGTTTCCTTTATTAATTAATAAGTTCCTCATTAAGTTAAATAATTTTTTTGGTTGAAATTTACTCCAATTATTTTTAATGAAAGAGGTGAGAAATAAAAGTCAAACCATTTTAATAGGATGGTTAATTTTTTTTTGTTAAAAAATTCATTAATTAAATTGGGATAGTTTTCAGATATACAAATGAATTATCTATAGATCAAATATATGAAATAATATTGTTAAGAGATTAAATTTGATATAAATATTAAATTATTTAATTAACATGAAGAAGGCAAATTTAATATTTTTTTATGGTCCACCTGCAACTGCTAAATGATATGTAGCTTAATAAATAGCTAAACAGACAGGATTTTTATTTTAATTTAGAGGAATATTATTACAAAAGTCAAGGCTTAATTTAAAATTGATAAATTAATGTATATTTTTTAATAATAACTCTAAAATTTGATAATTTATGGATTTTCTATATAAAAGTCATTACAAAAGAAATGTCGTTTCTCTAAATTACTAACATTCTCCAAAATAGGGATGAATTATTAAGCTATTCAAATAAGTTTCAATTCTTTGTTACTGTTGATACTATATAAAAAAGGTTATCTAACAATTATTAAATATCTTTAGATTGAATTTATTTAATCTATCATGAATTAATTGAGTCCAAAAGTTTTTGTAGAATTAACTTATAATAACGAGGAACTTGTAGAAGATTATTGAAACTAATTTCCCTAGAGTCACAAATGTATTAGCTATTAAAAAACCTTAAGGTAAATTAAAGTTCTCTATGCGATTGCAGAATAACTCTTAAGTTCAAAAATAAATGATTCTGAATGGCTATTGTAAAAACCAGAAGTTACTCCTCCAAAATAAGAAGGGAATGGTGGAGATGAGAAACCAAAAATGGAGGTAATGATCAAAGTTGATTTATGATATCTTTGATGAGATATTTTAAACAATTTTAAAAAATATTTATTAAGCATAAATTTAACGACAACAACCCATAATGGATTGAAATAAAATAAAATTATAATTATATTCTAAATAATTTTATATATTTTATATCATGACATCTATTTAAATTATTATATTTTTGAATTTATAGATTGATTCATTTATTTTTAAATCATTAATTAGAATAGATTTTACAGTTTCATTAAATCTTATATTAATATTGCTGGTACTTTATTAAGATGTTTTTATTGTATTTTAGGAATAAAAATAAGAATAATTAATATATCTAAATAATATCATACTCAAATATCATTTAACTCTGTCTTGTACTTCATATTCAAACATTTATTCTAATGTAACAGATTTGATGTAAATATTAGATTTCTAATTAACTCTACTATTTTTTAGAATATTAACCAATAAAGAACTCATAAGAGAAAAACTTCCATCAGTAGGATAAGAATTAAATTTTTAATCTATTTCTTCCATTTTGTGTAATTCAAAATTCTAAGAAAATCTTTCATTTATAACAATAAGTTCATTCTACTAAAAGATGATTTAATCTTTTAATTTAGAATAATTATGGTCATTAAGAAATAATTCTTCTTAGCCTTTAAATTAATTTGGTAATTAACTCTATATTATTGATTATTTTAATTGTTTGGAGATGAGAATCATCTTTTAAATTATCAATCCATTTAATTCTTTTAAGACATTAGGATTTTAATTTGGAAAATAGAATAATAAATGATAAGCTAAATTAAGTAATTGAATTTCAATATATGATTGATAAAAGAATTTTAAGATTGGAGAATCTTCTAAATAAAAAAAAAATACCCTTGGAGACTTGCTTTCTTTTTCTTACTTAATATACAGTAAATAATCTCTGAGAAATGAGTTCTTTTTAATATTCAATAAATCTTTTAATTTCATATCATTGTAAAAATTGCACATTATTTCTCTTTCTTCTTGAGAATTTAGTTAAAGTCTTGGGTGTTAAAAGATTTAAATAAATGAGATTCGCTTATTTTAATAAATTTCAAGCATTTTTTAAAGCAATAAATAAAGTTCTTAATCTATCTTTTATTCATTTATTTAGAAATTAAATGTTAATTTTATTTCATTTATTTTGTCATTTATTTATTATTCCTCATATATTGATTTTTTTGATATAATTTTCCATAAAATTGCACCTATTAACCAAATATCGGTTTCATAGGTTGAGAATTTAAAAAATATATTTTCAGGAGCTTTATTCAAACTATCTGCGTATCCAAAAGTTTTGTAAATTAAATTATTATCAATTACTCTAATTTAATCATATTCTATGCTTCTACCAACAAATCCTTATTTGTGTATCTAATAAACACCAACTAATAGTTAAGTTAATATATTCCAATAGTCAATTGAAGTTTATCTTGAAAGCCATTTTTCCAATATTTCTGCACTATCTTATTCAGTTTGATATCTCAATTGTTGTTCTTTAATGCCAAAAATTAACAAATTTCTAATATGGGATTTATTTTCTGGAGGTACTTTTGATAATCTTTTCTTTTCTTTTAATAAAAAATTGTGCAGGATATTATTCTAAAAATCATTGAAAGGTCCAGAAACAAGCAAATTTTACATTGCAAAATAAAAAATAATTAATTAGAAGGATACTTTATTTTTAATTCAAAAATAGCTCTATTATATTAGTATATATTTAGAGTTAAGACTTATTAGAGATTAAAAACCATATAATTATTATTTTCTTAAAGAAATGAAGATTTATTTTAATATTATAAAAATGAATTTGTAATGTGTAAATTAATATCCATTTTATTGATATCAATTGCTTTTACTAATCAGATTCAAGGATCTCTTTAATCCTATTATCAATGAATTAGAGAAAATTCAATTAGGAAAAGCATTTCTAAAGTTACTCACCTTTAAGTCTAAGGCTTAACAATTTGACTTTTCTAGACTCTATGTAGCTTTAGATGATCTAGAGAATTCAATTAAATAAAGAATTACTGATGAAGATAAAGAATCTCCATAAAATGAAGTTTAATATTTCCTAGATACAACGTTTTTCTCAGAATAAATATACTCAATATTAAAATGAAGTATTTTTTATCTAAATTATAAAAAGATAGCCTCTTTAGAAATAGATCTAACAGAATTTATAGAAAGTACAAACTTATTATAAATTGTTTTAAATGGAAAAGTAGATGAATTAAAGGAAGTTTAATCATTGTTTGATTATTTATAATCAATAATCAAAAAAGAAGAAACTATATTCAAAAATTATTAATTAATATAAAAATGCAGTTTAATCATTAGATTAAGCTTTAAAATTGATTGGATAATTAAGAGATGGTTCTTTCATTAAAAATAGAAATTATTTATTCTTAGAAAAAGAATTAAAACAATTATAGCATTAAAGAGTAATGTATGCACTTTTAGTACAAGCATTTATTCAAGTAATGGCTCATAGTTTCAATGATTCAGAGGCAATGGCAAAAGTTTAAAAGTTAATTTAAATTTGAGAGATACAATTATTAAGAATAAAATTGATATAGAAATTCGTATTAGTAAATAAGGGCTATAGATTTCATAATTGTTATTCCTACTATTTAAAAGTGAAATCTAAAAAAATACTTTATTCATTAATAACAAAGACAACATTGTTTCCTAAAATTGTAATTGAATTAGAAGGAGCTTGATTTTGAAGAAGAAGATGATTTTTAACTTTAACAAAACATAAATATTTATGATAATACATTAAAAATAATAAATATATTTTAAATATCGAAACTTCCATAAAAATATTCAAAAATGTTTATTTCATTTTTTACGGACTATGCATTCCTATAAATTTGTCTAAAATTCTTAAAATGTAATTTCTCCATCTTTATTTATATCAAAATAATCAAAAACTGTTTTAGTTTCATCTTCTGTGATATTTGGTTCAATTCTCTTTAACATCATACCCATTTCTTTAATATCTAGTCTTAAGTCTGCAGATTTATCAAACTATAATATAATAATAAAACAAAAGTATAACCTTTTTAAATAAATCAATTAATTAGATATTGTATTTAATAATTGACAACTTTAACTTTTCTATTACATAATTTGCTCTTTCTTCAACAGTATTTTTTTATAATAAAGATTGTTTCTTTTATTTGTCTCTATTTTATTAATCTTGATCAACATGAATAGAATTATCTTCCAACCATTTTTTAAACTCTTCAAATTCTATTGAATTACTTCCATCCTCATCAAATTTATTAAATATATATTCAATTTCATCCCTTTATATATCTTTATCAACTCTAGTTAAAAATCGACCTAATTCATTTACATCCAATGCCTTATCTTTAGACATATCTAATTCTGCGAACAATTAAGTTATGTCTAATTTTTCTTTTATAATCATCAACCTTATATCATTAATTAAATATTAGGCTTTATCTTCAAGCTTGTAATTTCCTTTTAAGAAATCAGAAAAATATTAGGCTATAGCTGGATGTTTATATATATCATCCCATGAGAAACGTTTAGATTCATCTGGTTACAGACATCCCATAATTAAATCTAAAGTTTCTTGAGATACTGGTATTTTATCAGTTGGAAATTTTAATGGTTAATTTCTAATGTTTTTCAGTAATTCAGCAGGAGATCTAGCTGTCCAAGGAGCTATCATATAATAAATAGATTACTCTTGCCAAATAATGCTTCATAGAAGATGAATCCTATACTCCAGACATCTGTTTTAGAATTGTATCTTTTATGATCCAATATTTGAGGACTCATATACAAAGGTGTTCCAACCATAGATGACATCATATCCTTTTTAAAATTATCAACACATTTGGCAAATCCAAAATCAGCCAATTTAAATGTCTATTGGAATTTAATAATTGTATAAGAATACAGCCTTGTCAATTAAAATATTTGCAGGTTTGAGATCTCTATGTATAACTCCATTCTTAATTAATTAAGTGAAACCATTTAAAACATCAATCAAAAATTTGATTGCTTCCTTTTCACTTAAGATTTTTCTTTTCTTTAGTAATCTTTTAATATTGAATATGTATAAAATACTCATCAAAATCTCCTCCATCACAAAATTCTTATACAATATAATAATTATTTGAAGTTTCCATTACGTCTAAAAGTTAGACAATATTTGGACTCTTTAACTTTTACATTATTTTGATTTCTTAGATCAATCCCTCTCTCAAATAATCATCTCTGTCTATTTACTTTCAAAATTGTACGCATTTATGACAGATTTACATAACATTTTAATTGCCACTTTTTCTCCTGTTTTTTCATTAAATCCTTTGTAAACAGTGGCATAAGATCCTTCTCCAGCGATATTCTTAACATTGAACACATATTTATCTATTTTCTTTTCTCCCATTTTTAATAAATTATATTTTTAAATATAATCGTTTAAGATTAAATTGATAAGTTTATAAGAAATGATATAATAATGGTTATTGTGTTATTGATTATATTCCATCAATATTTCAAGTAACATTCTAATTATATGAAATCCTATAGAAATATTTAAAATAATTAAATAAAGTTTAATAACTAAATGAAGAAGGTGACATCCGCTTACATTGATATTGGTTGCACAGTCATATCAATGATGGCTTGCTTTTTAATTTGTATTTTAGGGGTAGTTTCCCCAATTTATAGAAAATATCCTTCTAAGTTTTTATTTCTTCATTATAATATTAGAATCATAGTCTGGATTTCTTGCTTATTTATAATACTCGGCATATTTATCTATATTGATTAAACTATAGTTATCATTGATACTAATAATAATAATAACTCTGAGGATCATTCAAAATTACATAAATTAATGGAACTACTGATAGGTGTTACTATTACTCTAATCTCAAATTAGTTTATCTTATTTTTGAATGAAGTAAAAATTTGTATTTACAACCCATTTTAAGCTACATCTTCATCTGTTTTCCTATTTTTATTATTGTTACAGTGCCTATTAGCTTTGGTAATTATAATTATACCTCTACTACTTTTATAGGAACTTCTTCATTATGACAGTACTGCTCTTAACACATTCAATCTTTTGGCTTCGTATATTAATTTTGGTAGTTTTATAATTTGTACCCTATTCTACATAGCAATATGGATAATTTTGAATAAAAATAAGACATTATAAAGTAAAAGACTCTATGAATTTAAATGTGACTTTGTCACACAATAATTTTATTGGATATTTGCAATGTTGGCTATTAATTTAGCATTTTCATATTTTAATTTAGACCCTAATTAAGATAAGGATTTAGTGACTTTAAAAATAGCCTTAAGTTTAGAGGGTTTATTCTTCTCTATTTTTCATTTAATTCAACCCTATTCATATCATAAACTTTTATAAGTGTTCTTTAAATCATGTTAAGATCTATCCTATATATAAGATATTGAAAATATTGAATATGGATTGAATACTGATATTCATAATAAATTGATGCCAACATATGAGAAATTACTTAAGACTTAAATTAATGAGCTTGTTAAGGGATTGGTTAAAGCTGTACATGCAACTCTTATTATGCAATTTGATTATCATATGAAGGAATTAGAAATCAAAAGAACTTATACATTTAAATTTCATTTATCCGAATTAAATGAAAGCAGAATTTCATTTAATGAAAATGATGATATTAAAGATTCAATTATTTTAGTAAATACATATTATCCAAATAACTTTACTACTTTGTTGAAATAAAATAATTTTAATAAGAGCATATTAGAATATACTTTGGAATTGTAATATAATTATAAAGCTTTTGAAAAAGCTAAGGAATCAATGGGTAGAAGTGGGGCATTTTTTTTTTATAGTTAAAATCATAAACTCATTTTAAAAACAGTGGAAAAATCTGAGATTAAAGATTTTTTAGATGGAAGAATTATTTAATATATTCATCACTTAAATAATCATAAAAAAACACTTATTGCTAAAATTTATGGAATCTTTAAAATTAAATTGATGGCTTACAAAACATAATATTTAGTATTAATGGAAAATTCATTTGAATAATTGTAAATATTGGAACATGACTTTGTAATATATGATTTAAAAGGTTCAACTGTTAATAGAACTTCAAAATCTGATGAAAAGGTAAAAAAGGATAATAATTTTATATAATCTTCTCATAATCCTCTTAGTTTACCTAAAGAGATTTGTGATGAAATAAAGAAATAATTTATGGATGATTGTTATTTTCTTAGAGATATTGGATATATGGATTATTCATTATTATTAGGTATTTGTTTTGAAAAACCAGAATAAATTAATACTTAGGATTATAAACTTGTATTTAATGAAACTTAAAACACAATATACTCATTTTCAATTATTGATTATTTGTAGAGATTCAACCATTTCAAAAAAAGTGAATAATGTTTCAAAAGGAGTGTGAGATTTAAAAGGAAGAAAGATTTGTCATGTAGAAGTCCAAAGCCTTATTGTGAAAGATTTATAAACTTTATTGATTCTATAATTATTTGATTTTTATAACTTAAAATAGACTACAAAATTTTATTGAAAATTGTTAGCAATAATCTTTATTAATAAGTAAAATACTATTATTAATAAATATAATAGTTCATTTTTATATATTAAAACTATTTTATTTGTTTAAGATACTTAAAAGTATTATATTACTAAATAATCAATCTTTAATTAATTATTTTTTATATGTAATATCTATTATTATTATATTAAAAATAAAAGAAAATAAAATAATATTAATTATAATAATTTGTAATCTTAACTTGAATGTCAAAAGCTAGTTTTAATATGCAAAAAAAAAATATTTGCTAACATCATTGTTAGAACCAGAATCAGTTGATGTAAAATCTGATATCATTAATTTCCTTTAGATTCTCAATAAAGCTAGAAGTCATTCGTATAATATTTTTCACAGTAAATGAATATTCATAACAATAGAATTAACACCAAATCAAGAACTAAAATAGGGTATTTAGTGATTCACTTTTATTAGGACCAATATTTGATAAGCATGGAGTAATTGAAAGATCTATAGTTGGAAAACCTGATATATTTTATAAAGTAAAAGAATAGCATAAGGCTGGGATTAGGTTTATTAATCAAACAAACATTAATAACACAACTATGAAATTTGTAAGAAGAATCAGTTCAAGAAAATCATCGAATATATCAAATAAATAATAATAACAATAATAATAACCTTCTGAACAAAGTTAAAGGAATGAATAAACAAAAAGAAATAAAGATTTTGAATTAGTTTCAAAATAGGATCTAATAAAGATTTGTCGTTTAATTGAAGTAAATGAGTACTTATTATTAGAGTAGGATTAATTAAAATAAGGAATCTTAAGATTAATTTATAAATAGACAATCATAATCAAAAGTTGAATAATTGAAATTAAATTAACAAAATAAAGTATTAAATAAATACGAATGTTAACTTAAATTATGGAATGATGAAATATCTAAATCAATTAATACAACAAATCGAAATTCTAATGAATCTATAATAAACTCTTGTTCATGTATTAAATATATATTATATTATAGAATTCAGAAGGAAGATTGAATTAGTTTAATTATAAGAAGCATTAAAATTAACTTAAGGTGAGAAAACAATAAATTAATGGTATATGTCATTAAGATAAAGTGAAACTAAAGAAGAAACAATTTAAGAAGATACCCAACATTAATCAGTATTTTAAGATGTGAATAATAACAATGCTTTATATGTTGATCCAAAATATAAATAATTAGAAATCATTAGATAACCAAGTTTCTATATGAGTTAATAAAATTCAATAAATTAAGATTAAAAAGTAAGATTTAATTCCACAAACTTATCATTTTATCAACAATAATTACCATATTTTTAATTAAGTGGTGTTAATGAGTAGAATATAGAAGATCTGATAATTGAAGGTTTTAATAAATTTAAGATGGAAAAAGAATATATTTTAGATTAAGCAGACAATTCAAAATTTAGACTTTATAAATAAGTTTAAGAAGAGTTTGTTGATGAACTGATTGATGAATGATTATCATTTTTATTTGTTAAAGAATACAATAACAATAGTAATATCATCTATTACTGTATCATTTAATTTCCATAATTTGATAGATTCCTTTACAATTCTAACACAAGCAGCATTTCCTTCATCTTAAACATAATATGGATATACCATATCTATAACCTTAATTAATAATATAGTATACTTATTCATTACTTAAGAATTCCCAAACTCCATCTGATGCCAAAACCATAAATAAATCTCCTTCTTAAATTTTATGAATTAGAATTTCTATATAGAATTTCAAATAATTACCTGGTTCACAAATAACACCACAACTTGCTGCTACCTTGTCACCAAAACTTCTACTCATAGCTAGTCCTGGAATATCTTCTGTTTTTAACCAAACTCTTGCTGGACCTAAACTAGATCCATCATCATCTATATAAGGTTCTACTCTTCCTCCACTCTATTCTATTCTTCTTCTCTCATTAGGCAAGTCTGGTTTCTGATCATTTGATAATGAAATAGCAATTTTAACTCCATTACTTTATTGTCTACAAATAATTGATCTAGAATCTCCAACATTTGCTGTATATATAGTATCATCTATAATTAAACTGATTACTGTTGTGGAACCACTAAAAGTTGTAATTATTTCTTCGAAATTGCATAATTAATTGTTTGTTCTAATAAAAGACTTAGAGATAGATTCTTAAATAGATGAAGGATTTTGATTAATAAGAGAATTAATATTTTTTGGTAAATTATCTCGAATGAATTAGCTGCATTTATGACCATCTTGACCATGTCCATCACAAATACCAAATAAAGACATGTTATCTTTAAATGATTAAATAGATATAAAACTATCTTGATTTGTTTTAGTTAAATTATCTTCATTTTTACCTGCTTGAGATTTGATATATGCAATTCTAGTAGGATTTTGTTTTATTTATTCTCTTTTAAATAAATCTAATTAATTCATATCAGATAGTAAGTATTTAATAGGTTGTCTTGTTTTGTTTGGTGATATTTTAGGTAAATCATATTTTAATCCTTTGTCACTTTATTGTTTTTTATGTAATGCAGGGCTTTATTCAGCTCTTTATTGCAATACTTATTATTATTATTATGTTTATTGAATAAGAAAGATTTTTTGGGAGTCTTGTAATTTAGAAGAAGATAAATTGCCTTATTGATTATATTTCGATCTTGGACGGATCTTATATTTACAAATTTTATATACAAGTAATTATCCATTCATATATACACTATTTTACTTTGTTGGAGATATTTATGACTTCTTATCAGGAGAAATACTTATGTTTTATTTAAAGCTTTAAGACCTAGTTTATATTTATAAGCTATTATTATTGTCTTTTAAAAATGTTAGTTTATGCTATCTTAGACTAGTTGTTCGAGTTGCTTTATTCATAATTATATTAAAATTTAAACAAAAATTAATAACAATGATTGGAATATCATGAATGTTTCATTTCTAAATTTTGAAATTTCTATTCCAATCAATTCTGTTGATTCATAGAACTATTTTTTTATTTTTATATCTACAAAAGTTTATAATATTTGTTAGAATTTAATATTAAGAATTCTATATCAACAAAAAGTGAAAGGAATGGTTTTAGACATAATTAGATTATTTTATATATATTTATTTTTTTATATTAATTATAAAATATAACAATTAAAGAATGATTTAGTAACTCCTAGATGAAATGACTGTAGCTTCAGATAAATAAAAAAAGGAAATGAATAAAATTGATTATAAATACTAAAGAAGAACAAGAGATGTAATTAATGCAGAAAAATAAGAAAAATTAGAAAATAAAGAAATAGATGTTGGTTTACCTAGAATTAAAGACAAAGAAGAAGTTTATTAAGATTTAAAAAGAAGATTTAGAATGGCATGGAAAAGTATTTAATTAATTTATTTTTTTAAGGTCCTGGATTCAAAAATGATGAATTTACTAAAATACCAACATTAAAAGGGAAAATATTGAATGAATGGGAAATATTACGAATAAATTTAGCAGAGAGAAGTTATAAAGCTCCTTAAGGTTTCTCTTTTTTTTCTATTCTTTTAGGTTTCAAAGGATTCAAAATACCTAGTCAATATTAAGAGTTTTAAAAACCAAGGACACCACCAGGAATAAAAAAACAATTAGATGAATTTAAATTAGATTTTGAAGATTTTGTTCAAAGACCTAGCAAATATGGAAAAGTACATGAAGATGAAATGTTAGAAAAAGTGAAGATAAATAATAAAGAACCATTTAGATTAACAAATAGTGTTCAACATAATGAATTTGCTTTTGATCCACATTTAACATGGGAAGCAGAAATGAAAAGAAAATAATCTAATAGTAAAAAATTAAATAAATGATTATATTTAATAATATTTAATCTATATATTTACAAACATTAAATCATTAGAATATACATATTTATTTATAGAAAATTGAATTTTATTATTGTAATTAAAAAAATATCTTTAAATCGAAGATTTTTATAATTTTTAATTTGTTTTATATTAATAAATAAATTAACTAAATTTTTTACTTACTCTACCATGATTTAGATATATTTTGTATTAAATAAAAGAATGTTATATTTGATAATAAACATAATTTTAATCTTATTAAGTGTTGATTATATAAAATATTTCATTAATTTAATAACTTCCAATAAAAATAGTTAAAACTTTAGTTTATCTTCTTATAAATATTATAAATATTTATACAAGATGTATAATACTTTTTTTATCTTTTAAAATGGAATAAAATAATTATATTAAATAAATGGGAAATTGTTAGAGTGAATCACTCAGTCTTTCTGAATTGGAATTATATAGTAAAAGATTAGAATTATGATATAGCCCCTTAATTATCACAATATAAATTACTCTATGTTATAGGGAAAGGAGGCTTTGGAAGAGTATGGAAAGTTAAATGTTAAAAAAAGTTTTTCGCATTAAAAGAGATGATAAAATCTAAGTAGATTTCTCAACTATATAGAAATTAGAATAATTGAAAAACAATCTAATTAGAGTGTTATGAATGAGAGAATACTACTTTAAAAATTAAATCATTCGTATTATATAAATCGAAATAGATTTCTAGTTAAT
Source organism: Paramecium biaurelia (assembly GCA_000733385.1). Classification (NCBI taxonomy): domain Eukaryota; phylum Ciliophora; class Oligohymenophorea; order Peniculida; family Parameciidae; genus Paramecium; species Paramecium biaurelia. The sequence goes on along the minus strand of JPFL01000157.1, from coordinate 77,686 downwards.
ATGAGAGGAGCATTTTAAACATCTACACATTTATACATTGTTTTAGATTATATGGAAGGTGGAGATTTAAGATATCATTTATGTAAATAAGGGAAATTCAGTGAAGAACAAACAAGTAACAAATCTATTTTTATATCTAAGAGTTTTTTGTTATCTGTATATTAATGTCACTTTAATATTTGCATAAAAACCTTGTACTTCATAGAGACATTAAACCTGAGAATCTAGTGTTTGATGATAAAGGCTATCTTCACATAACTGATTTAGGAATAGCAAGAATATGGAAACCCCATAATAATAATGAGACTAGTGGAACTCCTGGATATATGGCACCAGAAGTTATGATGAAAACTGATCATGGAGTAGCTTGTGATTACTTTGCATTAGGTTGCTTAGTTTATGAATGTTTAACAGGAAAAGTAATGATATTTTTAATTAAAATCAAAGAGACCATATTAAGGAAAGAATAGAAGATAAATAAGTGAATTAATAATGAGCAAATAGGTTAAATTGCATAACTAAGGTTAATCTAAAGAGGTTACTGATTTTGTGAATAGATTATTATAAAGGAAGGCTATTTTAAGATTAGGGAATGAAGGTCCAGATGAAGTGATGAATCATCCATGGTTGAAAAAAGTTAATTGGGGCAGATATTATGATAAATTAATTGAAGCTCCTTATAAGATTATAGGGAAGGATAATTTTGATTCAAAATTTGTAAATCAAGTTTTGAGTATAAGTGAATATAAGGAAGAAAGGGATCATGATAATGTGTTTCAAGGATTCACTTATTATGAAAATAATGATGAGCAATAGGTTACAGATATGTATACTAGTAAATAAAAGTTATTATTATCTACTAAATATTATTGAATTATTCTGTTTTGTATTTTAGGTTCAATTTATATTATTAATGAATATTTAACAACTATAAGGTCAATAACCTTAAATATCATAACATTCATAGGCATCTTAAATAATGAATTCCCCAACATCATATAATCTTGATACAATTCCTGGAGATTGGAAATTGGCTATAATTCATTAATCTGCTCATAAAGTAGGAATGGCAGGAAAATAAATATGTTTATGTTGTGGATATCACATTTGTGAGTTATAATTAAAACTATCAGTTGACAAAGAAGATTTATCATTTTTGGGATCAGGATATCCTCTTTATTTTACTTTCATTAAAAATTGTATATTCTTATTATGTTTTCATTTGATGGCAGCAGGCTAATTCAATATTATAAGCAATTACTAAGGAAAAGATTGTATACCTAAAAAAAGAGTAAAAGATCAAGATGATTAATAATGTGTGAGAGATATTGTAACAATGTTTTCATTGGCTAATAGAAGAAATGATTAAGAATTGTAATCACTATAAGATATATTAACATTGTCTTCAACTTTCTTAATGATGGCATTTCTAATTTATTTTAGAAAGAATCAAAAAAAATTAGATGTATTTTGTGATTTATAAGAATTGACTCCTAGTGATTATACAGTAATGGCTTATAATATAAATTAACCAGATAAGTTAAAATAATATTTTGAAATTGATTTATTCAAATTGTCAAGGAAAATTAATGTTAAAAAGATCAACTTGGCTTATGATTTAACAAAAATAAATGAATTAAATTAAATTAAACATAACATATTAAACAAGAAAAAATCAAGTTTTATAAACTAAGAATACTTTGATGAAAGAGAATTAGAAAATATAAATAATTAAATTGAAGTACAAAAAAATAATTGTGATTTTACTGGATTAGCCTTTGTATCCTTTAAATATGAAAAAATGAAATCAGATATTATTCAAGTAGCAAAAAGTGTATTTTTAAATCATTATTTTTAGGATAATATGCAGCTCAAATAATCAATATATTCACTGGTCTTAATTTTAATGAAGGAAGAATGCTTGATTATTATGGACATCCTATATATGTTGAAGTTGCTCCAGAACCTACTGATATCAATTGGAATGTCATCTACATCTGGGCAAATCATAGCATTTATAGAAGGATTATAGGAGCAATTATTAATGTTATTGTTAATATTGTCTTATCTATAGTAGTTTACTTTTCTATCTTAAAGTAAGTTCAAGTCTTAGGAGAACTAACTAAAAATTATAATGAAAATGACACATTCAATGAACAATATATAAAAGTTCATTTATATTCTTTGGGATACTCAATGATAACAGTTTTTATTAATTCATTTTTGTTAGATGAATTAACAAGAGCAATTGTTAGTTTTTAAGCATACCCTACATTTAGCTAAGTAAGTCTTGCTATTGCATCAAAGTTATCATTTATGATGTTTCTAAATTCAGTGTTTATGTAATGTTTAATTGCCTTAGAATCTGGTAATGTATACTATGCAGGAGGACTTGCTTATAATATGACTTATTTTTTTATATCTAATGCTGTTATCCCACCTATAATTTAAATGTTAGATATTCCAACAATACTTAAATCAATTAAATAATATTATTACAAGAAATTTGGAGTTCTTACTTAGCAAGAATTAAATGAGTAAATAAATTTAATAATTTAAGACTACTAGAATATCCTGAACATAAAATTGAAGAAAGTTATGCTGAAGTTCTTAAAACAATGAATGTTACATTTTTTGTAGGTCCTCTTGTTCCTTTAGGATATATTTTTAGTATTATTGGTTTGATATTATTTTATTGGGCTGAGAAATATTAATTACTTAGAAAGAAGACAGTTAAACATACTCCGTCATTTTAGCTATCCTCAAAAATGACAGACTCATTATAATTAATCCCAATAATTCATGTTTTTTCAACTTCAGCCTTTGAGTATTTTATCCAAAAGGATTTATCACTCATTTCTGTCATAGGTTTAGGAATAGCTTTGATTTATCATTTTATTCCAAATAATAAAGTAGTTTCTTTGATATGGGATTTTGGAGAGCATGATGAATATGAAAAATACTGTGATTCTATATTTCCTTTTAATTATGATAGAGAAAATCCAATTACTCAATAGAAAGCTTTGAGGAGATGGTTAAGAAGATAGTAAAGATTTGAGAAAAGGAAAGAAAAAAAGATGAAATCAGGAGAGGATTATGCAACTTTAAAATAGAAGGAAAGAGAAATTAAACTCTAACTAGAATTATTTTAATGAAATTTTCCTTAAAAATAAGAATATTGGAATTTCATATTAACATATAGTTATTTTATACAAAATAATAAAATATATATCATCTCAAGAATTAATAAAAAACTTCATCGAAATCCAATTAATGTATACGATAAAGAATGATGTAACTGACAATAGTGGAATTGCGAATCCAATAATAGAATTTTATATTATGGATATTGGCAATACAATTATCATCAAAATTACAGCTATTATTAATATCCAGCCTATCACTTCATTTATCTTTTGGTTTGATAATGAAAGTTTCTCAAATCTTGATTCATATAAATTGATTGATCCTTTTGGATACTCTTTTCTTTATAATGAATATTATTATTATTTCTTTTCTTCTTCCTTCTGTAATATTAATTGAAATTGATTAAGGTTAATCTAAACATTAAGGGTAGTCATGACGATTAAAATTATTTATTTTAATATAAGTATAAAGTTAATTATTTATCAATTTATAAATACAAAGAAATAATATGAATTATTTTGAAAAATGAGACAACAGAGAATGTATTATATGTGTATATATAATAAATTATAATTATGATCATATTAATCTTTTGTCCCTTAATCGAAGTCTAGTTTAATCATCAAGTAATTATAAATATTAATCTGGATACAATTATCTATAAAACTCAACACTTTTAATAATGGTCTCATCTTCATAATAAAAACTTTTTGATAAAATAAACTTTATTTCATCTTACATATTATTAGGTTTCTTTCTCTTTAAACAATTCATAATAAAAGTAGTTATCAATCCATTATATGATTTGTTTTATTCTTAAAACAAAAAGTTCAAAATATCCTTAGTCTATTCATATTCACAAACCTATTCTTAAAATAACTTTAATAATTCATATTTATTGATTTTTAATTATTGTTAATCCTTCTATAGAAACAATTTTATTAGAAAAACTGCTAATTCTTTACTTTCATCCTTTATTATATAATGTTATAGATCAAAATTAGATCTCTTTAATATCATTTAACTCAACTTCTCTGTTGGTACTTTTTCAATAGTCTTTATCATAAAATCTATTTTCAATTAATCAAAAGTTTATGAAATTATCTTGTTAATTATATTTATATCTCCATCTATTTATTATGTAAAATAACGATATAAGTATACTCTGAACATATCAAAAGCAAATTCTTCTGACTTTGGATATTCTAAAGCAAATTCAACAAATAAATCTAAAAACTTTTAATGTAATGCATCAGGATTGCTTACACTTAAACCTATGAATTCAATGATCTATTTAACACTTATATTACTATTATTTTTAATCTTTAATAAATTTGCATAGATAGCATCAAGATGTTAAGGATAGTTTTATTGACAATCTTATAATAACTTGGCTAGAATTTTACAATGATGATTATGATTTTATTAACAAATTCCAATATAAAACATGAATGTTAATTATTGTTAACAATCATTCATTGAAGATAACTAATTTATTTTTTATTAAGTTTCTTCAAATATGAAATCTTTAATTTCTGGTTTTTTTTTGTTAAAAATTAAAGGATTTGCTTATTTAACAAATTCTAAAATTGTAGAATGATTAATTTTTAATAATAATCTAAAACTTTCAAATTATAATGGATGATCTTCATTTAAAAATTTAAATACTAAATCTCTTAATTAAGTAAAATATATTGAATACATCTTCTCATTTTATTTTAGAAGAGCTTATTCAGTAAATTCCTTTACTAATTCTATTAAAGAAACTCTAAATTAAGGAACTGAGTTTATTAATTTCTCTGTTATATTTTATGTATTTTAATTAGACATCAAGAATGAAATTTTTTATTTAATCAACATACAAAATGTATCTAAATAATAATCATATCTTTTTTGATAATTCTATTCAATTTCTTTATAAAGAATACTCAAAAAGATATCTATTAATTATTAGATATCACAATTTGGTTCTTAAAATTAAATATTCAGACTTTATATAATCAGTTATCTATCTATTTATTAAATTTCATCAGTTTAAATCTAGTTTAATTTTTGATCATAGTATTGTTTCAAAAATTATTTTATTTCATTCAAAGAATTAAATTTGATATTCTGATCTCTATTAGATATAATTTATATCTCATTTTCTTTAATATTTCGTTCTTCTTATTTAAAATCAAAAGAATTGAAATTTTGAATAGCATCAATTGAATCATAAACTTAATATATTTTCACTTTTTTTAATTTAATTTCTTCAGGCAATTTCTCCTCTATTTATTACTTTTAACTTTCCATTTCCTGAGATGATAAGTAAAAATAAAGATTTGATCTTTCAGCTTCACTTAGAGCAAATTCACTTGGAATAGCAGGGATTTAGAATTCTTTCAAATATTTGATAATCTCCTTTACTTTTTATTTCATAATTATTTATGATTATTAATTATAAATCATTCTCTCTTTTTCTTACTTATAATCTTCTTCTAAAACTATTATAATTCTTATGAACCAATCTTCTTAAAATCATCTTTACTCATAATCTTTTCAGCCTCTTTTTCATTCTCAACACCATCCAATAAATCTTTCATAGTTTAATCATCCTAATTAGAAACAGTGCTTTCCTGATCATTTTTTTTTGAATCAATAGTATAATTATGATTATCATAATATCTACATAAATCTACAAGTTCATATGCTCTTTATTCAACTAATTACATTAAAGTGATCTCTGAATTAGGATCATATTTGATTTATAATTTATTTGCTATCTCTAATAATTCTCTCTCATAATCTTTGATTTCATTTTCAGCCTATTAAATTTCTTTATCTAACTTCTCACTTCTTTCTAATTGTTAAGCAAATTTAAATTTTTCATCTTCAAATTCATTATCTTCCTTTTATTAATTTTTAGTGTATTAAGAGATCTATTTTTATAATTCTTCTATTTATTTTTCTTCTAGATCTATTTAATCACTTAAAACATTTGCTTTTTTGAATAACTCATTATTTGTATCTTCAATAGTTCTAAATGTATGAATAATATCTTCAATAGAATTTAATCCTGTTTCCTTTTTTAATTTCTCAAACATTAATTCATAATTTGTTACATCTTCAACATCTTTCTACATTTATAACTATTATTTAGGTTATTAGGATTCTTTTATTAATTAAGATTTACTCTCTTATTTAATTTATT
>JPFL01000157.1:49946-71326 GCA_000733385.1 Paramecium biaurelia | reverse complement strand
ATTCATCTGTTTCATCTAATCTATTAGTTTTTAATATTTATGTATATTCCTATTTATTAGATTCTACAACTTAACTAGCTTATCTAAAATAGATTAAATAATAAATTACTCTTTCATTTTATCAAATTATTCCTAACATTAATTTAATTCATGTTCTATTTATTTTCTAATCAATAATTATTTTTTAAATTCTTCTTCTTTTGCTCTAATATCACTTTCAAGTTTTTTAAACACATTACTATAAATAACCCTTTCCCTTCTAGCAGTATTAATTTATTCCATTAATTGATTAATTTCTGCTAATGATTCATTATGTTTTAGTTTAATTTATTCTAATTAACTAAATATTTAATAAATATTTTACCTTTCTAAAGTTTTTTATTTCTTAATTAGACTTGGTAATTAAATTCCATCTGAATTACTCATTTTTTTTCTGTGATCTTGCAACTGTTATTCAGCATTCTAAATTAATTGTTCTAGATCTCTCTTTTATTAAATTCAGATTTACTTATTTCTTACTTTCAACTTCTATCTTTTTTGCATATGATGCACATTCTTCTTATAATGTATTCATCTTTTCGAAATCATTATTTTTTGAATCCTATTATAAATCTTCTTACAATGTTTAATTTTACTATTTCATTTATGCAATATGTTCTCTATTATAGAATAAGTAATTACATATTTGCTGATAATTAATCTTTTGATTTCCCTTTCATTAATTTTTATATTCTTTATAAATATCATTATTATTTTACAATTATTTTCAGACAAATATATAAACATTTTGTGTTATATTTTCAAGAAATATATCACTTTAAATTAGACTTTTTATATATATAGAAATCATTTTTAATAATTCTAGTTATTTCAAAATCATTTCTTTTGCATTCATTAAATTCAAAATATTAAAACCTAATTAATACTTATTTCATTTTTATAATACCATACTATTAAAGAAGATTCTTACTATTTTAAGGATATTTCTGATTATATTTTATGAAATAATCTTATAAAAAGTTAAAATTATTCTTATTTAAGTAGATTTTCATAAAAAATTAATATACTATGTGATTTTGTTTTTAATCTAAAACTCTTAACCAATTTTACAAAAACTTTATCTCACGTTTGCTTTTGTAGACATTTTTATAAATTGAATGTAAGTCTTTTATTAATATGACATTTTCAGTTATTAACTTGGAAGCAGATAAAATAAATTATTGTCATCAAAGATGAATTTTTTAGCAAATATATTAAAGAAAATTAATAATACTATAATAAAAAATGATACTTTTATTTAAGAGTTTGATTGATAGCAAGCAAAATATATGTACATAATTCTCTATAAAGAAAGAAAATTTAATTTTTTTTAAAGATGATATATATTATGTTTAATTTAGATATGTATAAAAAGTAATAATTAGAATAACAATTATGATTGCATGTATACAGTAAGTATCATATGGAATGAAAATCACTTTATATTATTTTTAATATATTATTTCATTAAATTATTATCATAAAATAAATGCTTAGCGATATCACTCGTAATTAAGGATTATACAAGGCACTCTTTTTAATCGTAGGATTAGTGCTTATAGTATTTTGTTTCTTTTTGAATGTGGCTGAATTTGATTCCACACTGGTAAAGGGGAAATTTTACTACACATTTTCGGCAAGAGCTCATTCATCAATAGATAGTATAGATTGTTATTAAGAAATACCTAATTGTGATGGTGTTTCACTTTGCAACACAGTTAAAACAACTCCTTATTTAGGTGGATTTGCCTTGGGATTTGTAGGATTGGTTATCTTAATTTCATTAGGTGAATCCATCCTTAGTAGATTTATTAAAAAATATTTTATTTGGATAATTCAATTGGTATTGCTATTCTTAGGATGGGCATTAATGTTGATCATCCCTATTTTATATTTGACAACAAAAGGATCACATTGGAGTTTATGTTGGCTTCCAATCATTTTTGAATTTGTTGCCTTGTTTTCAACAACCATTTCAGCCATTCTTTATTATAAAAGTAATGAAACCAAGGGGCCAGGATTATTATCATGATAATGTTATCAATACATATTTAGATATAATGCATATTTTCTATAAATTACCATATTGTTTGAATGCAATATCTGTATCATTCATATACATTTTTTAAATAAAGAAAAGAAATAAAGATTGTTATTAAAATAAACTTGAATAGAAATTAGATAATAATAGATTCAAATCTATATAATTAAATTTATATATAAAATTCAATAAAATTATTGGATTAATAGTAAAGTATTAAGTTTTTCACAAAAAAAATGGTTTAATATTTGGATTATTTATATTGGGTTTAATTTAAGATGTTTGAATTTAATACAAGAAAGGGAATATAAAAATAATGTATTCATAATGGGAAATAAACAAAAATTTATTTAGATATATGAAATAGATCTTATTTTTGGTATATTATTAATAGAATTCAACAGATATTTATATATTAAAAATTTTAATAAATTTATTTATATATAAATATCTGAAAGTTCTATATAGACAATAATTTTATCCACCATTAATTATTAAAAAATCATATAAATATTTACATTGTTTCTTTTAGTTAATAATAATAAGAATTTTAAATAAACTAAAAATATTATTTTACTTTTCATATATTTTACAAATAAAGTATAATTACATCATAAAGCACCTATAAGAATTAAATATAAGGTTTATTTGATATAATTTGCTCATTTAAAATTATTTCATTATTTGGCCAATTCATAAAAATTTCAATATATTATGCACTTTGTCCATTTGAATCAAATTAAAACATGCATTCAAAATTCTCGAAATTGGACATCATAAATTTTTAATGTTGCAAAAGTGCATAAAGTAATTAAAACCTTTCTTTATTGTAATCATCTAAATAAATATAATAATGGGTTCTGAAATCTTTAGGAATATTAATAACCTTTAATTGATATTGTATATTAGAATTCAAAGAACAATTTAGATAAATAGTAAAATTAGAATTAATGGTAACTTCTAGAGAACAATTAATTAAATCTAATATAGATATTGCCTAATTCTTCATTAAATTGCATTCAATTTTATGTTTACGAGCTGTAAATTAATGTTCTATTAGGATATCTGATTACTTAATATCCAATTGATATTATTAAAATTTATTATGGATTGTCAATACATAATTGATTTTTTCTTCTTCTTGATTAATTTAGACTTCATATTAAATATTGAAGTTTTCATCAAGATATAAAGTTTATTTTTTAAAGAATAATGTTTTCAACAAACTTTCTACTTCTGTATTATTTAGTGTAAATGAATTTCTGAAATTAATTATCTTAGTGATATCTTTAGAGATAGCAAATTATTATGATAATTAAGGCATCCTATTATTTGTGACATTATCATAATTAGTTGTATTAAGAGTTTTCAACTGATAATATCCATTTTCCCAATTGTTGATAACCTCTTAAAAGTCACTATCAAAAATATTTATTAATCTCTATGTAATCTTAAGTTGAAACTTATCTTTATCATAAAGTAGATTCTAATATTGATCTATAATTTTCCGAAGTGTTTAAAGAGTATGATCTTAGAAATGTTGTCCATATAAAAATTTCTTTCCTTTTTCTAATTTATGAGAATGTTAAGCTTAATATTTTGTAATTGCAATTGTTTCTTTATTATACAGATCCAAAATTTAAGTTTATTTTTCATTAAATAGTATCTTTTTAATTTTTTATAAATCTTTAACAGTTTTTAGATAATTAACAACACTTAAATCTTCCATTATAATAGTTTATGATTATATATATGTCTTAATATTCTATATGCCTTGTTTTGTAAAGAATAATAAGAAAGATTTCATATTAGGAATTAAAATATTTTCTTAAGAGAATTTATTTTTAATAATTTCATTCAGAGATTTACAATTTCTATCATAAGCAATAAAATTATAATGAACCTTAAATAATTTTAACCACAATTACTCATAAGCATAAAGTGACATAAATAATGATCCTATTGTATATAAGGATCCAAATATTCCACCTACATAAGCTAAAAAATCACCTATACTTACATAATTACGTTTTGTATATAAAGAATATTAACTAGTTCTAAAGAACAATTTAGCTATTGCTTAATCTTTATTGATATCATATTCATGATAATTTTATTTTTCTGAAGTCTCTTACTTTTCTAAAACTACATAATTTTTATAATCATAATCTGTTCCATCATCAATTATAGATGGATTAGTATAAACATCCCAATTTCTAAGAAACATATCCGCAGATCCAAATTATTTTAATGGATTCAATAACATATAATAATCTCTATCTAAAAATCCAGTATAACTATTAGTTTAAGCTGTATTGACATTAACGTTAGTGATCATTAAATTGATATTAAGTTCTCCACCTATAGAATTAATGTAATCAATAGTTTCTTCATAACTTGGACATGAATAATCATAATCATATTGTCCAGGTTTACAAGGAATAGCAGAAACTTTTAAATATTAAAACATTTTTGCTCCAAACTTACCTTATAAAGAAAAAGTTGTATTACCAAATTAGGGACATACCCAATCTGTATAATTATTAAATATTAATTATTCAAACATTTCTACATTATAAAAATAAAGATTTTCAAAATCTTTAATAGTACATTTTGTTAAAGGAATAATTTAAGTAGTTTTATTAAATCCATCTGTTACAGAGAGATGTTCTAATTTAAAAGTAAAATAGGGTTTCTTTTAATAATGATTAATTTAATACATTGATATAGTCAGGTTATCTAATTTATAATGCAAACATGAAATTTTATGAATTTAACTCAATTAATGATGGATTATCACTAAATATTGAATTTGTAGTTACTAACAATTTGTTTTTAGATATTAATGAAACAAATTGTAGAATAATGTTATAAGTGAGCCAACCAACTAATGCTAAACTTACTAATCCTCCTAGTTTAGTTTAATATTTTAATCGATTAAATCCAATTAATGTTATTGGAACTCCAAATATGTCTAATCTTCTTAAAATAGTTGTTAATTTCATTAATGAGTATATTTAATATTATGATTATGGTTTTAATGTAAAAAAAAAGAATTTGAATTATTAAAATTATAAGTATTAATGTTGGTAGTATTCACAATATTTACAATTACATTTGCTCGATTGCTCTAAAGAGGACCTTCTCCTCCGAGGAATGATGGAAATAGAAGATAGTCAAATAACACAATAAACGAATTATTTGAACATTTAGCTAAGAACTTAGATTAGGATTAAAAAGAAGAATTATAAATGATATAAACTTATGCATTTGATGAAGGATTTCAATATTACTAATTATAAAATTAAGAGAAAAAAGATAAAATTTGGATTGCTTTCATAGGAATGGCAGATGAATTAGATTAATAAACAGTATAACAAAATTAGAGAATTGAATAAGATATTGAATATTTTAGTTCTCTTAATTATACAGATAAGGATATAGTATTAACCAAGATTTCTTAAGAGTTAGAAAGAAATTTAAATGATACATCAAAACAATTCAATAGCAAGTTGGTTTTGAACACAATAGAATAATAAATTGAAAATTTTAAATCTAATCCAGATAGATCAATTAAAACAACATGGCATATTAGAGAATCTATTGATAAATAAAGTAGAGAACAAAAAGAATTTAAAGAGATTGAATATTAAATTTAAGAGTTCTTAGATTAAGGCTTATCAGATGAAGATGTAAAAAATAATATAACTCTATTTGTTAATTAATATTTCAATAATTCATAAAATTTATAAGGAGATCTTAATGATCTAGATTAACTTATCAAAGAAATTTCACATAATGAGAAATAAAAGAACTCTACTTAAACATATAAAAATATTAGATAAGAGATAAGAGAAATTATAAGAGAATCTCTTAGAGATGGTAAGTCTGAAGAAGAAATTACAGATATAATTTAAGATTTTTTGAATTAAAATGGTTACAAAGATCTTAATGATAATTAAAAATAAGAGATTCAATAATTAATTTAAAAAGAGATAATAAGATTTAAAAGATAATAAGACTATAAAAATAACGTATCTAAAGATTCTACCTCTTAAAATAAAAGTGAGAATAATAATCCTATCGATACAACTTCAAATAATGAATCTAATGAATATAATAACTTATTTTATATTGGAGGGATTTGTTCAATTGTATTGGTATTTATTATACTTTTTGTTATAAGAAGATAAAGGATGAAAAAAAATTAAAGTAAAAGAATTGGATTTAAAATCTAAGAGAGTTCATAAGAAGTAGAATAAATAGAATGAATTCAATTATAATTTAATTTATATTAATTTGTTCAATCTCATTCTAATTATTATAATTATTTTATCTAAAAGAAAAATGAGTGATCTAAGAGATTTTGATATCAAGCAGTTACATAACAATATTTAAAGTTGCTTCTAATATTTAGACAAGAAGATATATAGAGCAATGAACGTAGCACCAATTAGCAATACTATAATTATTGAAAAACCTAATACAGCCATGTATTTTATAAGATGATTTCAAGAGCTCATGAATATAAAGAATTGTAACATCATGTGAAATAACTATAAGTAAAATATGATGAGGTTTGCTACAAGTACATGTAACTATTAACAAAATACCAAAAAATAAAGTTTACAATAAAATTTTAGTAAGAAGAAATAGCACACTAATGTGAATTAATAAAGGAAATGAAATTAATGCATATTTAAAAGCCTGAAGTCACAGAGATACCAGTTTATGAATATTTAAGAGAGTTTACTAAAAACAATCATAGTCAATTAAGTAATTTTTTATAAATATTGATTCATACAAAAAAGATGGATCTATCTATGATAGAATTACTTTAAAATATTGAGAAGTATTATAGACCCTAAAATAAAATGTTATTTTAAGACAAATATGTTTATCCTAAAGTACCATTAAGGAAATTAAGAGAAAGAGTATTAAAAACTTTGCCTGATTAGACAGTTTCATAAAATTTAGTACCGGAAAGATCTATATCAATTTAATGAAATTTTTGGTTATATTTTTATAACAATTAATAATTTTTTTATTTTATATTAATGTCAGATGAAGGAAAAAATCTGACAGATAAATCATTAGAATCCAACACTTAAAATTCTATATATCGATTAATATATTTGATGATTCGAAATTAGAATTAATCAATTATCATACATAGTATAGTCATGTTAATCACTCTGATGCAAATTCATTATTTTAAATTCCATCATATGGTATAATAATTATTGTATAGAGATTGTATCAGTATGGTAGAATCATAATGCAGATATATTAACTGAAATCTTTGGATATTTTAATTTTACTCATTATTTGTTAAACTAAGATTATAATGCAGTATAAATATTAATTTATGTTTCTATTGCATTATTATGTTTTTGGATGTTGTTATTTTTAATATCAATCCTATATATAGTCAACTAGAAAGATCCAGTTTAATTATTAATCAACATATTAAAATACATGACCTTTTTGTTCAGTACAATACTTTATATACCTATGTTATTCCTATTTACAGTAATAGTTTATAAAGATAATATAGTTACCAAACAGTTGTACAAATGGATACATGGATAACTTCTCAAACTAAAAATGTTGGTAAGGTTTGTTAGTCATAGATTAAATAATTTCCATAATTGGATTAATAGTATTATCCTTAATGTGTTCAGCAGTAAATTATTTATTTTTTGATGGATCTTTTAATTAGGATAAGGCATTATCAAAGAGAAATGGAAGATGTACAACATTAACATCAATACATTTTGGCATAGTGGTATTATTATCTATGTTACCACATAATGACAATTCATAAGTATTTTTTGAGGTGTATTAATTAATTGGATCAGTGATTTGCTTTCTTTATGCTAAGAAAAATGATGCATATAATAATAGATTAATGTAGAAGTTACATTTAACATCACTTACTTTAGATATGTGGTCATCCCTTATGTTATGTGTAACTAATTTAGTGGAGAAGAGAATAATGGTTGGCTCATTGTATACTTGGTTATTTTGCATACCTTTTGTATTCATGATATAGTTATTATAATAATAGAGGAGGGAATAATGTTTAATGATTTATGTAAATAAATTTGATAATCCTGTTTAATTGGTAAATCATGTACATGAAGTTATCAAATTAGTAGAATATGATAAAAAAAGATTACCATAAGGTTAATTATTAAATGGCTATATTGAATTTCATAATCAGACCTGTCCAAATCCTTAATGTCCATTAAAAAAAGTGAAATTCTCATTAAATATGTTTAAGGCCAAAAATGAATTGGTTAGCAAAACTGATAAAAGACATTAACTAATTTATGATACAATGACAAGGCTATTTATAATGGGAATTGGTAAATTTCCAACAGATGTTTTCATTCGAATAGAATATGCTTTATTTACTTTAAGAATATTGAAATCTAAACCTTAAGCCTTAGAAGAATTAAGTAATGTAGAAAAACTAAAGTCTTCTTTTGATGAAAAATATATAATTTTTTATATCAAAAGTTTGATTGAGGCTGAGATATCTGAATTGAGTGGGGAAGGGTAGGATTTTACTGAATAAAGAGATTTTGATGAGAAATTTGGATCCTTTAAATAAGCTATGGAAAGAAGTGTTAGTTTATTGATGGAATTTTGGTCCCAATTTGCTGATGAGAAGCCTGATTTAGTAAAATTGTATGAAATTGGATCAAAATTGTTTCCAATAAAAATGTATGTTGATACAACTTGGAAAAGACTTTAAAGAATTTAAAATTAATAATTACCATCAGCATTAAGATTATATTCTAAATATTTAGTTGAAATTTTTAATGATAGAATATCGGGATTTGATTTACTTGAATAAGCTAGAAAAATAGAGAGTTCATTTGCTTAAAGAAAAGCCTTTAAATTAGGAATGATATAAAATTTGAATGTTGATGGATAAGAAGATGGTTGTGTTTTTATTTCATTAGAAGAAGAAAAATTTGGTTAAATTTATGCTATTAATATGGCTGCAGCATCATTATTAGGATTTGATAAAAATGAACTTATGAATAAAAAAGTTAATAATATTATGCCTTAATTATATGCAAGACATCATGATGATTTTTTGAGAAGATTCTTAGAAACAAATGAAGCAACTCTATTAAATAAAGAAAGATTGTTATTAGGAAAGCATAAAAATGGATATTTGTAAGGAATAAATGTGTTATTACGTCCTGTTTATCATGTATTAAAAGAAGGAGTTGAGTTTGTAGGTACATTCAAGAAAGAAAAGAGAATTAAAGATATAGCTTATTTAGTTTGTAATACTGAATATGTTGTTGAAGATATTTCAGGAGGTTGTATAAATTTATTGGGGTTAGATGTAAAGTCATTATAAATTTAAGAAATTCATCTTTTTGATTTGTTTCCTGAAATCAAAGAATTTTATGGTGATTTTAAATAGAAATAAGGAAAATCAATTGATTTTATATTACCAAAAATCTTAGATGATCATATTGCATTTGGAGCATCAGATATAACAATAAAATTGAGTGTCTCTATTATGGATATTAATTTTCTAATAATGAAGAATTCAGAAAATTAATAAGGTTTGGGGGGATTTTAAGTTAGAGTTGAAAGATAAATAGATTAATCTAATTCAATTGTTAAATAATTTCAGAATAAACCTTCTAAGAATTAAAATTTTTCATTTAGATTACAATTTCAACAAACTGGAATGCATTTCTATGGAGAATTTACAGATGCAAATTATAGTGAAATGATAACTCATTTACAAGATTAGAGTATGTTTACTAATCAAGAGAATGATTTTAAAATTAAAGAAATAGAAAAAAATGAAGATTCTATTGATTATTCTTAAGGAATAAAGGTAATGAGATTATTTGAGAATATGATTTATGATATAGAAAAGTTTTAATCTGATGCAGATATGGAGAGTTTTGAAGAAATTTAAATCAAGAAGGAAGAATAAATGAATTAAGAAAATGATGAACCAAATGAATCTGGATATTTTAGATCATCTAAAGAATTATAAGATACTTTAAATGCATAAAGTGAGAGTAAAACAATCAGATGGCTATATTATATATCATTTCTACTTATGATATTACTGATTATCTTATGTATATTAAATAATGTTTTTGAGAGAGAAGAAATCAATAATTAGAATTCTGATTGGAATATGATTATCAAATAATCTGATATGATTACATATCTCAATGAAATTGTATTATATTCAAGAGAATTAATGTTATTGAATCTTGGACTATCTTATTATAAGTAAGATAAATTATTATTTAATTTGAATAACAGTATTTAGCAATTTGATTCTTTGAGTAAGGACATATTTATGAAGGTTTCATTCAATTCTGATGTAATGATGAATACTCAATCAGGAGAAGAAATTAGCACATTAGAATAGGCAAGTTAATAAATTGTAAGTAAATCCCTAAATATTCAATAAGTATATTCAGAATTAAATGAAAATTAAATGGACTATTATTATGTGATCTATAATTCATTAAATGATTTCATTCGTGCTTTATTAGATATGTATATGAATACAATTGATTTATCCTATGATCAAACTAATAAATTATACAGTGATATTTTAGTAATCCTCATTTTATCAGCCTGTTTAACATTTATATCCTCAATTCTTCTAACATGTATTTTAACTAGTACTCTGGATAAAAGGTAAGAAATATTGAGTATATTTCTGGATATTCCTGATAAAACAGCTAAATTATTCTATTCAAAATGTGAAAACTTTTTATCTTAATTATCTTCAAATGAGGATGATGAAGCTTTAAGTGAAATTGATATCATAGAAGATAAAGGGAATGATGAGCCTGTGTCTTTATTAGGTAGAAAGAGGAAGAGATTTAAGAATAATGAGAATAAGCATATGGGATTTTTTGTTAAGATGATATTAATAGCATCAATTATAGAGTCATACTTTATTATGATTTATTTCTTAGATTAGAATAATGCTGATCAAAAAATAAATATTTTAAATGAATTCAATTAAACATCCTTAAGTTCTAGTTATTATTCAATTTTGGTGAATTCACTTAAATAATATATTTATAATGACAATATCAATTAAATAAATTAAGACAGTAATTCCTCTATTATTCAATTGATACATAATGTTTATGAGATTGATACTCTCTATCAGAAATTACATGCTATCAATGTAGAATATAATGATATTTCTTATATTGATTATTATAATTCTATTATGTTTGATAATCTATGTACAACAATTACATTTTAAGAAATTCCTTGTGAAACATTTGCTAATGGAATATTAGATCATGGATTAATGACAGCAGTTTCTAGGCATTTTCAAAATATTCGAAAATTATATAATACCTATTAGACTCTCAATTAAAATGAATCTTTAGATTTTCCTTGGTCTAATTTTACCTTCATAAAACTATCTACTGATCCAAAGAGAAATAAACTACTAAATTTACTCAATACTCCAGAAAGTTATGAAATAAGTAATTAAATATTTAAACTTTAGATGATATGTAATTTTATGTAATTAAAGATGCATTTGCATTATTAAAGAATTCATATTTAGATATTATTACAACTGATCAAGAAAATTATATAGTTCAATAACTAATACTAATGATTTTCTTCTTGTTAACATTAATATTAACAATGTTATTTTGTTGGAATCCCTTCTTAAGGAAATTAAATAGAGAAGTATTTTCTTAAATATAAAGTAGATTTGGTCAACTAAGTGTTTGTTAACCTTCATTCCCATAGATGAAATAGCAAAAATTAGAACTATAAATAATTATATAAGAACTGTAATATTGGAATAAAATATTTGAATTGTTAATATTTTTAATATAAATTATTCAATCTTAAGCATCATTATCCGAATATTGAGGAGTGTATAATGCATCCCATCCTAATAAAAAAGGCAATGAAAACTAGAATTTTCATTATTATATAAATTTACATTGATTAATTCTAATGCTGTTATATATTCTGCTTAAGTCAGTGTAATCTTAAATGGATTGAGTTATTTTTCTTATTCTTCATCTTATGTAATTGATAGATATATCTCTTATGCAGTTTTATTGATCTTTAAAAGTTTCTTTTCATTTGCTTATGGTTGATATGCTTATTTGTAATAATTTAAGGAATACTGATTAGGAAATTCGATGCTTCATCATATGCTTTATTTTTTGTGATCAATAATTATCCAATCTATTTAACACCTAAACTATAATGTTTCTTTTTGTCCCATTCTAAATGATGATTTCCTTCTTTTTAACGAATCACTGGAACTAATTCAAAGAGTATCCAACCAGGTTTTTAAATTGCAAAATAATTATTTTTCTCTACATAAGTAGCTTTAATTGGAGTCATAGAAAACATTAGATTCTCATTCCAAACAGTAAATGCTTTTAAGATGACAGGTTTTTCACAATTAATTTCTATGGTAATATGGCATTGTGATACTTCTTGTTTCAAAGCTGAAACAATGCTTTAATATTTTTGAGAATTACATTATATTAATTATATGAGTACAGATCAATCATCAAATTCATCAACTTAAAAAGGCAAATCACTTTCTTCCATAGATACAACCAGATCTAAGAATACATAAGAATTAGGAATTCATTAACTCTTACAAAATGCTTTCTAAGATATGGGTATTCTATTTCCTTATCTATTTTAGATGATGAAAATACAGATATGAAAACATTACTTCCTATTTCAATTTTATTGGAAGAGATGAAAAGCGATCATTCAAGCACAAGAACTTACTGTTTGCAGAACCTCTCAACTATAGCCTTGGTATTGGGTCCTGCCAGAGCAAAAGGCTTATTAGGCGGATTTATTTCAAATTTACTTAAGGATCAAGAAAAGGCTGGTTTAAAAATTAATTTAATATTTTAGTCGAGGATGTTCCTGAAGAATTATAAGTAATGCTTACATTACTAGAATCAATGCCAAAATTAATAAATTTAATTGGAGGTCCAGAGAACAGTTTAGTTTTATTAAAACCATTACTTGAAACTATAGGAGATAGAACAAAAGATGAAACAAAAACTATGTACATAAAAATCATGAGGGATATTGGAAAGAGATTATTGAAATAATAACATTTATTTGAAGAATGTGTTACTTAGAGAATAATAGAAGCTAAAGATGGTGATTAAGATGAATAATGTGCAGCTATTACATTAATTGCTAATCTTTATAACCTTGTTTCTTAGTAAGTATTATAAGAATGGATGGAGTATTATAATACATTGATGTTGAGTAATGAATAAAATGTTAGAAAGAGAGTAGTTCTAAGTATAAAAGAATTTGCATAATGGGCTAGTAATCCAGAAGAACATAAATTTTGTATTGAATTAGCTGATAATGTATTTACTAATGGAAAAGATTTTAAATCAAATTTATTTTTTAGTGTACCTGCTTTAATCAAATTTCAAGGTAATCAAGATTATTTAAATAAATTATTCAAAATGGATAATATTAATGCTTATAATTGCTTTTTGGAAATCTGTATTGAATCTTTATAAGTATTATAAAATACTGCAGATAGTAAACTATTTATTGAAAATTTTATTAAATTATTTTCTAAAACAGAATTAGAGTTGAAATAAAAATTATCAATATATTGTGGAAAACTAGTAGTCTTTATAAAAGAATCAAAAACTATTTACAAAGGAGTAATTTATAATAATTAATTTTAGTATCTTGTTTAAATTCAGTAATATATGACATAATTAGAATAAGAAAAGAATTTTATGATAAAATAGAATTTGGTAGAATCAGTTATTTTAATATTGAATCAAGCAACAGATAGAAGAATATATTATTAATAAGAAGAAATATAATATTTTTTAAGATTTCTAATGAATTAATTAATGAGTGGTGATACAGATCTTAAATTTAAATTTGTGTCTAAATAGAAATCTTTTAATATTATTTTATAATTCATTTCAGACAATGCTTTTGCTTAAAATGAATCATTATAATTAGTTAAGAATTTACTTCAAGTCATAATCAATATAGAATAATGTAAGAATTGGAGAATGAGATAATAATGCTTAATGTCATTATAAATGGTATTTATTGTAATATTATCATAAAATAGTTCCTAACAAATTTATAATAATTTTAATTATTTAAGAATTTCTAGTCTGATGATCTAGAAATTCAATTAATTAAAAGACTACTATAAGATAGAATATCTGCAGTTCGAGAAGAAGCAAGCAAAGTATAAATATTGTTATAAAATACAGACTCTTCTACAATTATTTAGATAATTAAAGGAAAATGATATGATTGAAAAGGGGAAGAGAGTAATAGATTAATTAAATGAATTATTAAAACATCCAAACTATTTGGTTAGAGTCAATTTTGTTTTAGGATTGGGAAATGCATTCTTTTTAGAAGAACATACATATAATATATTGAGGTAATTAAAAAATGAAGTTCCAAATGTAAAATTAGCTTTATTGGAAGTCCTGTATAATAATAAAAAATGCAAACAATTAGATTTAATTCCTGTTAACGATGCAGATTAAGATGTAAGAGATGTTGCATAAATTATATATTAATAATTCAAATGATCAATTTTGGACGACACATTTCTCTTTCTTAATTGACCTATAAATATTTGGTTCTAGTTTTACTTACATTATTTCTTCATCCTCTTCATTGGTATCAATTAATAAAGACATATAAAACTGATTCAGATTATATATATTTAAGTAATTATTGGTAGCCACAATAGGTGCACAAAATCTCATGGGTCTAATTATTTGTCTCATCATCTTTATTGTTCTGAAGATTTAATACATTTTATATTAATATATATATTATTTAATTATGGTCATATTTTTATTAATGTTCATATATTCACTATACTAAATACCCTCTTATATCTCATTTTTAGTGATCTTATCTCTTTTCATATACACAAAAATCAATTTAAGGATGCAAATGTTACAATTTTAATTTCATAACAAAAGCTTAACTAATAAACTTAATCTCATTAAATGCTTATTACAGACTGTGTCTGAATTTTATTTGCTCGAAATATATAATATACCAATAATTTTATTAATATTTAAGGATTATTTTTGTTTTTCTTATATATATTATAATATCTTCAAATATTTTACATAACTGCAAGACTAATGTAAATTATTTATGTTTCTTGTAACACAATTCTAACAAACTATCTCAATTGTCTAAAATATTAAATTAAATTTATTTTAATAATATTATTATTATTACCCTTCCAAATCATGTAAATATCAAAGCATTTAATTTAGGAACATTCAATAATTGATATTATTTGAATTATATCCTTAATTATCTTAATTATTTCAATCAATCCCCCAGATTTCTTTTATAAATACTATTTTTGAACTTACTTTTAGGTTTTAGTTTATTTTATTACTTACAATACTTTTAATAATGATTGAATGATAAATTTATTATTAGTAGGTTGAGAGATGTAGAACTTTATTGACAGAATTAAATAATTCAAATATTCAATTAATTTTTATAGTTTAATTCTAAAACCAATAAATTTAATAATGATGATTAATAAAGCAATTAATATATATTACATTATGATAAAAACATAATTAATTGACCTTCTAAAATTAACCGAAGATGATCTCAAAAAGACGGTGATTGTCAAACAACATCCTTAATATGAATAGATCTTCTTCATGATTTTAAATTAAAAAGCCAATACTTTCACACACAAGTTTGTGAGAGAAATACACGATGCTTTGACTATTGTAGAATAACATGAAGGACACACAGCTTTAATTACAACATCCTTTCATCCCACTGTATTTAGTGGAGGCTTAGATCTAAATGTTACAGGAGTAAATATCTATATATAATATAGAATATGAATATATTCGATAGAAATAATTTTGTTCTTGAATTTATTAGGTTATTGGGGAGATTATTAAGATATCCAATTCCAACAATAGCTTTAGTAAATGGTCATGCAGTGGCCGGAGGATGTATGTTAATGTTTGCTCATGATTGGAGAATAGCAAGAGCAGAACCTAAAAAAGCACATTGTTCATTACCAGAAATAGAAATTGGTTTAAATTGTATCACTATTTTTAGGTATGTATCTACCTCCAGGAATGAATGCAGTTTGTCAATGCAAACTAACACCTAATGTCCATAGAGATTTATGTTTATTAGCAAGAAGATATGATCTTGGATCTGAAGGTTTACAGTATTAAATGGTGGATGGATTAGCTACAGAAGATAAAATTGTTGAAGCTTCTATCTAAAAAGCCTTAGCTGTGGCAAAATATGGATAAGATAAAGAAAACTTTACAAAAATTAAGGAAGAAATGTATAGAGATGCCATTAAGGCTTGCTTTAGTAGATAAATGGCTCCAGGCAATGCATATGATCTTGGATTGCCAAGATTATGATAATTGTTCATTTATTGATATTAGAAATAAAATAAACTCATTTTTTTCTATATCTTTTTACTGTGTATCCAACTACTATGGCTAAAAGCAGCCACCATAAATAGTTCTTTTTATTATTCTTTTTCGATTAAGTCAAATCTTCAGGCTACCCTTGAACTTCAGGAACATTTTCTTCATTTTCATTATTCAATCCTCTTAATTCTAGATCAGCATCTTCTACACCTCCTTCTGCTTAAGGAAATTTATCTTATTCATTATTGTTTGTTACTTATAGTGAATCGACTTATTTTTAGTTTTAATTATCCTATTTTTATGGCTACACTTGTTCTTCAATTTAAAATGGCTTATTCTCTTCAACAAAATTCTCCTCATTTTACTTAATCTTTTATTCAATTTATTCTAAATCTTCATTATTTTATTCCTTATCTGGTTAAGATACAGAATTTTATTCTATTTATTATTATTATTATTATTATTATTATTAGAGTTCTTCTTTTTAATTTTGAATCAGTTCGTTATCTTAAATTTATTATATTTCATCTTCTATTTAATTTTCAACTACAGTAGTTGATTCAATTTTCTCAAACTCAACTGGTTCATCTAAAATAATGTGTTATTACTGAATAAGTGATTCACCTAATTTTGGTTATTTAAATATAACTGATTCTTCATTATCTATTGGCATCTTATAAATAGCGTCTTCTTCCTCAATCACTGGATATGAGTTTATTTGATTAAATTATTCATTATTTAAATCATCTTCCTTATTTTCATTTTACTGGATTATCTCTGGCTCATCAGAATCATGCTATTCAGGCTTTTATTCTATTTTTACTTATGCCTAATCAATATTATCAGTCTGGCTCGTTTCTTATATTTCTTCATTTTAAGATACTTTTTATAGAGGAACATTTTCGACCTCTTTAATTTCTTGAATCTCTTCTTACTTATTAGAAGTGTCTTTTTCCTATTCATTTTCTTGTTCTAAATTTTCAACAATCCCTTGTTCTTCTTATTAATCTGCAGAGCATAGTTAATCTACTTAATCCTCATTTTAATTGACTACATTTTCTTATTATTATTCTTCTTATTTATTATTTTGAGGTTATTCTTAACTGTTAATTTCCTGAGTTTATTTTGTTATATCCACTAGAATATTTGCCATTTATTCAATATTGATATGTTATTTTTAAGTTTCCTTCTATTTATCATTTTATTGTTCTTCATTAGATTCTTGAAACTCGTTGCCTGTGGGTTTTTACTATTCTTATATTTCTTGACTCAATTAATTCTCTTATTAAGGTAGGTCATCTTAATCTTACACTTGTTCAATTGTAGGAGTATCATTTTATACTTATTAGGTTTTATCATCTCGTCCTTCTTAATTTTAAGAATCTTTAACCTAATCATTTTTATGATTATCAATTGCTTCATCTTAAAGATTTTCTAGCTATTCATTTTCATTATCTACATCTTTGGGTTCTTCAAATTCTTCATTTTATTCTTACATTTAAGGTGATGTTTCAAAGTCATTTTTTGAAGAATCATTTTAATTTAAAACATCTTAATTTGAATTTATTATTTAAGCAGATTGAATTTCTTAAGCAGATTGGATTTCTTAAGCAGAACTCATTTTATCTTATTCTGATTCTTAATCTTATTCTGTTAATTAATTACTGTCTTTATCTTCAGTTTTTGCTCCAGTATCATCAGATTGATCCTGTCCATTAGGCTTCTTAAGATCATTTACATGTTATGCATTTGAGACTACTTATGCAAATCCTTTGACACTTTTAATACCTTTAACTATTTTAGCAGTTGTAGATTTAAGTTTAGAGGCTAACTCAGTAAATTTTTGTACATTATTAACTAAATAATCTTACAATGATGTTAAATCAGATTCTTTTGTATTTGTAAGATCTATTTATCCTTATGCTATTTGCTTAGCAACATTAAGGGTTGCATGAACTTTAATCTCTTCATTTTTTTATTCTTCAGTCATATCTTGTTATTGAGTTTTATCTATTTGTTTCAACAAATCTTGACTTATTAACTAGATTTAACCAAATTCATGTTGAGCATCTTGAAATTTTACTTAAGCTTAACTAATAAATGCTTATTAAACAGAGTTGAGAATCACCTAATAAATATCTTAAGCATTATGTGTTGGTTGAAGTTAATGGTTTTCCATAATAACATTTTTACCTTTCTCCACCAAAAAGAGACTGTTAGCAATAACACTGTTAACAGGTTTTTTGGATGTTATAGTATAGAGGACGGGAAGATTTATTAATATCATTTCTCCACTAACAAGTAGTCGTTTTCGAATTTCCCAAAATATATGTTCAAATTCCTATTGTATTTACTAGAAGCTTTTTGTATTTGACCTTGTGATTTAGAATAAAGGTGGACAAGTTGGATCATGATTATGTATCATACTTCTTAATGTATTACTTATTGAATTTGGAAACTAATCTCCTACTGCCACACTTATAAATTAAATTAAATATTTCTGCCTCATTCTTTCTATAATCACTAATAGTTTATCCAAATCAAATTCTTCCTTTCCATCACTAATGAAGACTAATGTGATGTTTTTTGGAATTTTTGCTTTCTCACTGAGCAACATTTAAAACATATTTGTTAACGTATTTGTGATATTTCCAGACCCAGCCTATTTGAAAGGCTCTAGAGGATACAGATCCTTTGCCCATTAGTATTCTATTTTTTTCTTTCCCAAGTCATTAAAGACTGTCTTATATGCAGTTATAGCACGTGGATATTCTTTATGCATTGATCCAGTCCCATCAAACAATGTTATGGGAAACGATTAAACCTTCTATGCTTCAGGAGCACGATAAATATAAAAACTCATTAGAAAACTATTATTTTTCTTATAATTTATCTTAGGTTTCAAATAACCTTATATAATGAGAAGTCTTATTAAAAAATATTAATAGAAAACACATAATAAAATTACAATTTATTATTATTTATCAAAAAATTTTGATTACTTGTACTTACTGATATATTATTCAGAAATTTTCTTTATTTTGTAAAGACTTTAAATAACTAATATATAAACATTAAAGAGAAAAAATAATTAATTTCAAATCCATTTATATAGATATTAATTCTAAAAACAATAAAATTATGAGAAAATGATTAATATTTTTATTCTTAATTTACAGATTAATAATTATATATGAATTAAATTATTATCAATTTTAAAATAAAATAATGTATGCTCAAAATTAACTACTTATTTTTCTCCCTCTCTTTTTAATTTTTTAATGTTATCTTGATCATTCTTTATTTTATTGATTCTCATACTTATAATATTACAAGGAATTATTTAATGTGGCCATTTAATATTAATTTTTAAATAAATAGATATGAATCTGATTCGATAGAGTGATACTATAGAAGACAAACTCAAAAAGTGGCAATAGGTTCAAAAAAAGAAGTATGCCGAAAAAAGAAAGTTTGGGTTTGTTGAAGGATAGAAAGAGCCTCAACCTCCTGAAATTTTAAGGTAGAAGATTTTATTTATGAATATAGGAAAATTTTTAAGGATCATGGAAATTTGGAATCTAAGAAATATAGACAAGATAAAAGAGTTTATTTGGGTGCATTAAAATATATGCCACATGCAATTTATAAATTATTGGAGAATATGCCTATGCCATGGGAATAAGTAAGAACTGTGAAAGTTCTTTATCACATTACAGGCAGCATTACATTTTGTTATGAGATACCAAAAGTGATTGAACCTGTATATACAGCACAATGGGGTACAATGTGGGTGATGATGAGAAGAGAAAAGAGAGATAGAAGGAATTTCAAAAGAATGCGATTTCCTCCATTTGATGATGAAGAAATCCCATTAGATTATGGAGATAATATATTGGATGTTGAACCATTGGAACCTATTCAGATGGAATTAGATGAAAGAGAAGACAATGCTGTTTTTGATTGGTTTTATGATCATTAACCATTAAGATATACTAAGCTATTGAATGGACCAAGTTATCGTTCTTGGTAATTAACATTGGAAGTATAACAGAGTTTATTCAGATTGGCTAATCAATTATTATCAGATATAGTTGATCAGAATTACTTCTATTTATTTTAACTTCAATCTCTTTACACTGCAAAAGCATTAAATATGGCTATTCCAGGAGGACCTAAATTTGAGCCTCTTTATAGAGATATATTTGAAGAGGATGAAGATTGGAATGAATTTAATGATATCAACAAGATTATTATTAGATAATAAATTAGAAGTGAGTACAAAATTGCATTCCCATTTTTATATAATTCTAGACCAAGAAGTGTAGCTATTGCTCCATATCACTATCCAGCAAATGTATTTATTAAGTAAGACAATCCTGAAATATCAACATATAATTTTGACCCTGTTATAAATCCAATTTCTGCCTACAGAACATAGAGTAGAAAGATAGATATTCAGATAGAGGATAGTGAATTGGATATTGAAATAGGAGATGGATTTGTACCATTATTAAATGAGACTGAATTATCTAATGAATAAACAACTGCTTCTATTGCTCTCTTATGGGCTCCAACTCCATTTAATCAAAGAACAGGCAAAACTAGAAGAGCCTTTGATATTCCTTTAGTGGCACCTTGGTTTAAGGAAAGATGCAATCCATAATATCCTGTTAAAGTTAGAGTTTCGTATTAAAAATTATTGAAATGTTGGGTTTTGAATAGTTTACATAAAAGAAAACCTAATGTTAAAATAAAAGGAATTTATTGAAAGCATTTTAAGCAACAAAGTTCTTTTAATTAACAGAGATAGATTG
>JPFL01000157.1:0-47565 GCA_000733385.1 Paramecium biaurelia | reverse complement strand
TATTTGATATGGAAATGGAAACATTAGAAATTGAAACAGTTTAAAAAGAAACTATTCATCCAAGAAAGTCTTATAAAATGAATTCATCTTGTGCAGATATATTATTATTTGCTGCATTCAAATGGCCAATCAGTAAACCCTCTTTGATTCATGATACCAAAGATACTTATGATGGAACTACTACATCTAAATATTGGTTAGATGTTCAATTAAGATGGGGAGATTATGATTCTCATGACATTGAAAGATATGCCAGAGCTAAATTCTTAGATTATACTACTGATAATATCAGTATTTATCCATCTCCAACAGGAATGTTAGTGGCCATAGATTTAGCTTACAATTTACATTCAGGATATGGTAATTGGTTCCCAAATTCTAAGAATCTTATCCTTTAAGCTATGAATAAAATTATGAAGGCTAACCCTGCTTTGTATGTTTTAAGAGAACGTATTAGAAAAGGTTTGTAGTTGTACTCTTCTGAACCAACTGAACCATATCTAAACACTCAAAATTATGCTGAATTATTTAGTAATTAAATCATCTGGTTTGTTGATGATACCAATGTATATAGAGTAACTATTCATAAAACATTTGAAGGTAATCTTACAACCAAACCTATTAATGGTGCTATCATTATTTTCAATCCAAAAACTGGATAATTGTTTTTAAAGGTTATTCATACTTCTGTATGGGCAGGCTAAAAAAGACTTGGGTAATTGGCTAAATGGAAAACAGCTGAAGAAGTGGCTGCTCTAATTAGAGCATTACCAGTTGAAGAATAACCTAGACAAATCATTGTTACAAGAAAAGGATTATTGGATCCATTAGAGGTTCATCTGTTGGATTTCCCTAATATTGTCATCAAAGGATCTGAACTTTCATTGCCATTCTAAGCTATTCTCAAAATTGAAAAGTTCGGAGATTTAATATTAAAAGCTACTGAACCATCCATGGTACTTTTTAATTTATATGATGATTGGTTGAAGAGTGTTTCATCATTCACAGCATTCTCAAGATTAATTTTAATTTTGAGAGCATTACATGTGGCTCATGAAAAGGCTAGGATTATATTGAAACCAAATAAGAATGTTATCACTTAACCAAATCATATATGGCCTACTTTATCAGATGATGAATGGGTTAAAATGGAAGTTGAGCTGAAGAATTTAATCTTATAAGATTACGCTAAAAAGAATAATGTAAATGTTTAATCCTTAACTCAAATGGAAATCAGAGATATTATTTTGGGTATGGAAATGTCTGCTCCAAATTTATAGAAAGAAACAATTTAAGATATTGAGAAGTAAGCTAAGGAGGCAGCTTAATAAACTGCAACAACAGTCAAGACATCTAATGTCTTTGGAGAAGAATTAGCAGTTTAAGTTACTAAACCTTATGAAAATCAATCTTTTTCTAGTCATTCTGATTGGAGAGTTAGAGCAATAGCTGCCACATCTCTTTATTTACGTACAAATCATATATTTGTGAATTCTGATGATATTAAGTAAACAGGTTTTACTTATGTTTTACCTAAGAATATTCTTAAGAAATTTATTTCAATTGCAGATTTGAAAACATAAATAGCTGCTTATCTATATGGTATCTCACCTCCAGATAACTTATAAGTCAAAGAAATTAGAGCTATTGTTATGATTCCTCAAATCGGATCAAGAGATAATGTAACAATGCCTCATCAAATGCCAGATTCAGAATACTTAAGAAATTTAGAACCTTTAGGATGGCTACATACTTAATCTACAGGTAAAAACTAATAATATATTTTTAGAAACTATGCATTTGTCAACTTATGATATCACATTACATGCTAGATTGATATAAGAGAATTAGAGTTGGGATGCAGAAAGATGTATAGTTCAAACTGTTTCATTCACTCCTGGGTCATGTTCAATAACTGCTTATAAATTGTATATTATTATTTTTATATTTCAAGAACTCATTAAGGTTTTGAATGGGGTAAGAACAATAAAGATTTGAATGCACTTCATCCATCATCAACTTAACACTTTGAAAAAGTTTAGATCTTATTGTCAGATAAATTCAGAGGATTTTTTATGGTATATATATTTAACTAATAATATTCAGGTTCCTGATAATCATATGTGGAATTACAACTTTATCGGATTAGGATTAGTCTAATAAATGAAATACGGATTGATTTTATCTAATCCTAAAGATTTCTATCATGAAGTTCATCGTTCTAGTCATTTCATAAAGTTTATTAGAAATGAAGATAAGGATCAAGTAGATGAAGCAGATAATGAAGATTTTTTATCTTGATTATTATTATTATTATTGATAAATCAAAATACTTCTTCTCTGATTTGGAGGAATTCTGAAGCAGCACTTAATTTTTAAGTTAAGACTTCTTATAATCTCTCAACAACTTCCAATTATTATTCTCTTTCGAAGGTTTATGCTTCATATTATGATTCTTATTCAGCAGCCCATCTTTCTTAAATAGACAATGAATCTTCAGCATCTTCAAGGAATAACTAAGATAATAGAGAGTAAATACAGTTTAGTCTTCCAAATCTTCAACAGCCTCTTAGATGGTCACTTTGAATTGAACAATAGAGTTTTCTAAGAAAGCTTTTCTTTCGACTAATCTCTTGTGTTCTTCTT
Organism: Paramecium biaurelia; assembly: GCA_000733385.1. Lineage (NCBI taxonomy): Eukaryota > Ciliophora > Oligohymenophorea > Peniculida > Parameciidae > Paramecium > Paramecium biaurelia. The sequence continues at coordinate 44,919 of JPFL01000157.1, read as the reverse complement.
ATAAATGAGAACTTTGAACTTCCCAGTTAGCAGCTTATTTATCTTCGGTAGCAAGGAGTGAAGCTCTGCTGGCAACCAATTATTATCTAATTTAAGCCAACAATTCTAAGATTTTGATGATACTCTTGTTATCAACCTTGGAGGCCAATTAAGTCAAGGCATTGATGAGTGGCTAGTTATTAATTAGAAATAGAAAATACCTTGAAAAGTGCGTGTTTACTTTCCATCAATTTAGCTTAGACTTTTTCGAATCTACTCTTTAATTGAGCAAATGCAACACCAGCTTATAAATGTTGAACGATCTTTGATGCTTCATCAATGGCATCCATTTAATCAACATGTTCAGCATCCTTTCTAACCCATGTTTCATGTTGGGATTGTCTAGTGGCTGATTCGTCAGCAAAGCTCTTTTCGTTATTGGCAATATCTGATGTTACTACTCTGACTTCTGATTCAGCTTCACCTAAAGCTTCAGTGGTGGAATCTCTCAAGTTAGATAAGGCAACAATTTAGGATTAGTGATAAGCAATTTCTTATTCTAAGTCGGCAATGATTTTCTCAAATGCAACAGTGTCGCTTTCATGAACTTTGTCAGCTTTCTTTTAATCTCCATTCAATTATGAGGCAATGTTGTTTAAAAGGATTTAGATCTCACCAACTGGTCCTCCTGTAGCCAATTAAAGTTGAAGAACTGAAAGGATTGAATTACCAAAGGAATCCTTATTAACTTAAGCCAAAATTTCTTTAGGACTTTCGCTCTTTGTCACTCTAGCTGTGGCAACTGCAAACACAATAGCCAATATTGTTAATGATCTAGCCATTTTTTTTATTATTAATCAACAACTCAACCATTCTCAAGCGATTTATACTTATTACCCGTTTTTCATAATACTATATATACTAGCATATTTATAATACGTTTTTAATTTAATCAATTTTTTTTACATAGAATAATTCTTTTCCCTCCAATTCCATTCTTATTTCATTTGAGGCTATCCTACTCTTGATTCATTCTACAATCATCTAACTTATACTCTTTATACTTTGTTCAATGCATATTTTAAATAGTTTCAAATAGATATATAAATTAAAAATATCATAATTATGAATTCAATTGTTCTTCATATGATTCTTTATATTGTACAAGAATCATATTTAATTTTAAAATTATTCAATTTTATATAAAATTTATATCTTTAAAATTCTTATTTTGAAGGATTCAATTCATTTTTTCCACCTATCTTAGTAGATATTAATCTAATTAACAATATATCTGATTGCTTGTCTTATGTTGAAAGGTTCCCTTCTCGTTTGATGGCATAGAGATTACTATTTGTATTAAGATAATATATATATACATTTTTTAAAATAAAAATTAATGAACTCATCCAATAACCCTTAAATAAACAAAAATCTTTATTTAATTTTTATATGAGTTCAGAAGAAGAGGAAGATAAACAATATAATATCGATTAACTCCTTCATTAGATTACATAAGTATTATTTATTTTATCCTTAAGATTGAGAGCACTCGATAAGTCAATCCGCAATTCAGAAAAGTCTAAGAACCAGAATTTAATCTGGTTTTTAATCTAAAACGTCCTCCAGTTGAAGACTTATCATTAGAAGAGGCACGACTATGCTATTTGGAAAACAAGAGGTTGTAAGGTTAGTTGTCTCATTATAATAAAATTAGTTTTCCCGAGAAAGACTTTTGAAGTGAAAGAGAAGAAATATGCCTAGGCATCAAATAATCAAAGCAAAATATAAAATAAATTACTAATGTTCTTTTCCAAAGTATTCAGAGATCAACCAAACATGGTTGAAAATTTTTTGTATGATAAATACAGCCACAAATAAGAAACAATATTGGAATAGTAAATACACATTGGAATAGTAATTATAATCATTTATTTAGTCATCACAATAATTTGAGCCTTCTTTTCAATCAAATAAATTGCCTTAGCTTGGGTACAATTTTGAAGATGCATTCAAAATTTAGTATACAGATTCTAGAATGGGGAAAGCAAATATAAAAAGTAAAGAAAAGTAAAAGTAATAAATAAATATTAGCTTAAAAATGATTGCTAGGCTTCTACTTAGAATGATTATTTTAACACTATAATCCAATAGGAATTATATGAAGATCCTATTGAAATTGGAGATTGGAAGAAAAGTTGGGCTATCGTTGTAAGGAATGCTGTCAAAATAAGTAAATTCAAAGCCAAGTTCAGATAAGATTTAAGAGAATTTTTTAAAAGAATAGCATATTTTGCAGCTAAAGAAGCAAGAAGAAGGAATTAAAAATGTTAAAAATATTAAAAAGAATTTATGTTAAGAGCAAAGAAATTATCAAAGGAGGCTTAATCTTATTGGAGAAAAAGAGATAAGGAATTGATTGAAATCAAGAAAAGAAAAGAAAAATTGGAATAAGAGAGAAAGAAAAAGGAAGAAGAAGAAAGAGAATAATTATTACAATAAAAAGATTAGATTTTTTAATGAAGTAATCAGATATTTATGCACATTTCATGGCCAAGAAACTAGGAATAACTTTAGATAATCATATTTCATTAAATAATAATGATGAAATTGATGAAGAAATAGCACTTGAAAATGTCTAAAAAGTAATCAATGATAATAGAAAATAACTATAATAATTTGATGGAAAAAAATAAGAAAATGTTTAATTATAAGAATTAAAATTAGATCATAATGATTAAGATAGAGATTTCTCATTAATTGCACCTCCTTCTACATTTAAAGGAGACTTAAAAGAGTATTAATTAAAAGGACTTAGATGGTTAGATAATTTATATGATTAAGGTATTAATGGCATATTGGCAGATGAAATGGGATTAGGAAAGACGATATAAGCCATAGCATTATTATCACATATAAGTTCATTTAAATCAATATGGGGTCCCTTTTTAGTGATTGCTCCATCTTCAACTTTACATAATTGGTAATAGGAAATTAAAAAGTTTTGTCCCACTTTAAAAGTCTTACCATATTGGGGTTAAGCCTAATAAAGAAAAACTATAAGAAAATATTTTTAATAAAAAAACTTTGGTTAAAGAGAATCTCTATTTCACATAGTAGTTACATCATATAATTTAGTAGTGTCAGATAATAAAATATTCAATCGAGTCAGATGGTAATATATGATTTTGGATGAAGCTTAGGCAATTAAGAATATTAATTCTTAGAGATGGCAGATATTGTTATCTTTTAATGCAAGAAATAGATTATTATTGACAGGAACACCAATATAAAATACAATGGGAGAGTTATGGGCATTATTACATTTTTATAATGCCAAGATTTTTTTGATAGTTTTGATCAATTTTAAGAGTGGTTTCCAAAAGACATAGAAGCACATTCTTAAGATTAAAAGACATTGAACTAGCATTAATTATAAAGATTACATGCAATTTTGAAGCCATTTATGTTAAGAAGGTTAAAGAAAGATGTGGAGAATGAGATAGGATAGAAGAAGGAAGTCTAGATTGTTTGTGAGATGACAAGTAGATAGGCTGTATTGTATAGGAACGTGAAATCTAAGTTATCAATAAAGGAATTCTTTAGGATGCTAGATTCTAAGTAAAAAGTTGATAATTTGATGAACTTGGTTATGTAGTTTCGTAAGATATGTAATCATCCTGAATTATTTGAAAGAAAGCCTTATAAAAGTCCTTATGTATTTTAGGATAAATAGAATGTTGAAGTATATTAGAAAAACCCTATTGTATAAGTTACCAAAAGAAATCCAATCACCTTTATTATACCTAAATTAGTATATGATAATTTAATTAAAGATATGAAATGTTTATTTACAGCACATTACATTTATACATCTTTAAAAAATGGAGAGTCTACTTTTTCATATTTACTATTGAAACATTTGCCTTTTAATTTGTTTGAGAAAAATGTATTTGATTTAATAGAACTCTTATGTTAAAAGAAGGATTCATCAACTTTAGTGAATTATACTTATTCAAAACAATTCCAGTTTTACATTCCTCAAACTTAATGTTAGATAATATCATTTGTTTGCAGATCACAATCATTTTATAATTAAATTTAACACAATTTATATAATAGATAGGCACTTTCATTTATCTAAGAATCTCCTGCTTGTTTCATTTTACCAAATAGTCCTGAATCATTAATTGCCTCTTCATCTAAATTGTTACAGTTGGATAGATTATTGAAAGAACTCAAATAGAAATAATGGCGAGTTTTAATTTTTTGTTAGATGACAAGAATGTTGGATATATTGGAAGAATACATGTTACATAAAGGATATACTTATTTTAGGATGGATGGTTAATGTTAAATAAATGATAGAAGAGATGTATTTATATTATATTAAATTTAGATGGTTAATGAATTCTAATAAAATGATAAGATTTTTGCATTTCTGTTATCCACAAGAGCAGGTGGTTTAGGTATTACATTGACTTAAGCTGATGCTGTTATATTTTATGATAATGATTGGAATCCTACTATGGATGCTTAGGCAACAGATAGAGCTCATCGTATAGGAAGAACAAAAGATGTTTATGTTTATAGATTGGTCACAAAAGGTACAATAGAAGAAAGAATTGTCAAAAGAGCATAACAAAAATAGAATGTATAATCAACTGTTTATTCTGGTGGATTTCAAGGGGATAAATTTAAACCTTAAGAAGTATTCAATTTAATTTATTAAGGTGTTTGAATTACTATTTGGAGAATAAGAAATGGATGAAACTGTGGCTAACAAGTTTATGGCAAAAGGTTAAAAGAAAAAGAAGAAGCCAGTGAAAATTGAATAGAAAGAATAGAAGGATACATAAAAGGAAGTATCAAAAGAATAAAAGGAATAATAAGAGGAGGAAGATATTATAATGGTCGATCTCAGAGAATTAGAGATGAATGAAAAGGATTGTGAAGATGCTGATTGATTATTTAATAATAATAATATTTTTATTCTAATGAACTATATTAAATAAAAATAAATTCTATATCTCTTTTTAAGAGCTGAATGATCTATGCCTTTGAAATCTTATTCATCAAATATAGATTCATCTGAATTCTCGATATACTCTTTTGTATCATTAATTAATCCAATTACATTATCATTAACCTTCTTTTTAGCATAAAGACATGTCATGTGTAATTTTAATTGGAATCAAGTAAATGTAGAAAAATCCAAAATAACCTCATTAAATAGTAGAATAATTAACACGTTTTAAAAGATATTAAACAAAGAACTAATGCAAAAATGAATGCACTCAAAACACCTGATTCTTAAAACAATGCAGGTATTAATAATAATGATGATCCCACAATTATATAGCTTACACTTAATATTATTTATAATGAACTGTTCTTAGTAGCATAAGTTCTTTTAAGCAAATGATAGATTTGTATTCTAAATTACTTATTAATCAATTTATTATTATAACAAAGCATCATTTGTTAATGCATTTGACATTTATAATTGTATAAAAATAAAAATTTAGTTCAAAACTAAATTAAAGTGACATGCAATATCGAAGAATTTTAGAAGCTTTTGAATAAAGATGGGTTGATCGTTATGAATAGAATAAAAAGTTAAGAACAAAAAAATTAATTTTAGAGTCTCCAGACATCAAAGACTTGATATCATTTAAAGAAGTATTCCGTCTATTAATTATTAGAACATACCATAATCCAAACTGTAATAAACTAACTAAGCAAAGGAGGCAGAAAAGAAAATTCGATTGAAATAGCAATTATAAGAAGAATGTCCTATCTGTATGATGAACTTAGATGAACTATAAAATGTTTGTGAAATTGATGGTTGCTAACATTAGATTTGTCTGACCTGTATAAAAGAATGGGGTGAGAAATATAAGACTTAATGTCCTTATTGCAGAGCTAAATTCAAAAAAATCTACCCATTAGAAAATGGGAAAAGAAAGAAAACACCTATTAAATTAAATCTAAAATAACCAAAATGGCAACCAGAAGAAGATTAATTTTATAATTCCTAAGAGGAATAAGATTAAAAGTGTTAACTTTGTGGATGTTCTCACTCATAATATTTAATGTTGGTGTGTGATAAATGTAATGAATAAATGTGTCATACATTTTGTGATCCAGGTTTTTTAGAGTTTTTCATACCTGAAAAGAATTGGTATTGTTTAGATTGTCGTAAATCTAAATTAATTTATCATAAACCTAAATGATTGTAATTGTTATTTATTCTATTGCTTAATAATATTTAATCTAAATATTAGTTCAAATTATAATAAATATTAGTTCATAATATTAAATATTTTTTCATATATTCTACATTTATTGTTGCATTATTATTATTTGAATATTTCTTAATAGAACTCATTCTTTTTGGTTAAATATTCCTTTATGGAAAATATTTTATTACATTAAAATTATTGTTAAATTATTCTAATCTAAACACAAATGAATTATCTATTTCAAAAATAGAAGATGATCTATGTTCTGATTTACTCATTACTTTTGATATTCTTACCTTAGGTAATATCTATTGTTTTTATTTAATATCATCATCTTACTTAATATTTTAAGGTTTCTGATTTTATTATTCAAACAATCTACATTATTATGATTTCTTTTTTACAATAGTATCCTTTAAAATATCTTATTCACATTCACTTTCTGATTCACAAGTATCATTTAAACATTCTATTATAGGTATTTAAATTAAATCAATATCATCTTCATTGAATTACTCAATTGAATGATATATTTATTCTGCAATCTCAGAAAATTCTACATTATTAAATTTCCCTTTTTATTATCCTTATTATGATCCAAATAAACTAATTTCTATAGTCATTGAATATTAAATATTATAGTCAATCCAAAATGTCTATCTGGAAGTGCATTTTCTATCAATTTATGCTGCAAAAGAACAATCTTTTAAACTAAAATGTTTGTTATTTTAAAATTGCTTAACAAAATGTTTCATTTTTATATTACAATTAGAATTAGTTGAACATCCATAAATAAAGTAATTTTATTTAGTAGAATGACCATGTAAATCAATCATAAATTTTATTCTTGATTAATATTTTATTAATGATTATTTAATGTAATAGATTTCTGGTTCTTCCTACAAAGATGGATTTATCCATTTTCTATTTAAATCAATCCCATTTTTATTACATCTACTATTACCAAGAAAAACACCATCAGGATTTACCATAGGATAAATTATGTATCTATATTTCTAAGAATTTATTATTTTTATCATTTCTTCAACTATAAATGAACCACTTGTTTCACATGGATGTTATCTTGCAAGAATTACTACATATTTTTTTGCTTTTCCCTTTTTAATTCTAATAATTGGGTTATTTAACTGTGTATATCCAATTATTGTGTAATCTTTCAATTACAGAGCTCGACTTAATGGATATGGTTCAGCATATGCAAATGTGATGAATTCTTTATCAGTAAAAGTATATTTAAATTCTAAAGTGTAGAATGAGATGTATTTTTAATATTAAGCTATGTTAACATCCTCATTTGCATAATAAGGATGATTAACATTGGTTTTATAATAGTGAATATCGAAGCATTTATTTTTAGAAGTAAATAAATTACAGGATGTTAGCAACTGTTTGCTTCTTCTATTATTTAATATTTTAAATTTTATAGTTACAACAGGTTTTAATGATGAAATCTAAAAATTAAACCATTATGTGCATCCATTAGTATTTGAATCACTATTTAATAAGATGTTTATGGCATCTTGATCAGGTGTCGCAAAAAATAAATTGGAAGAATCATATTGCGAATAAACTTAAATATCATCTCCAATCTATTCTAATTTACCACTTTACTAATTGATGGAAGGCTGAATTACTGTATTATCTAGATTTAATTTCTTTTAAAAAACTTTGAGGTAGTTTATTAATGAGTAATTGTGAATTGTGATTAATTGTAATTTTTTATTCATACATAATTTATTATTCATTATAAACTTTTATAAATATTATTTTGAGTTTGGCACTAAAAATATAGGACTACATTTAAATAAGAATAATTAAAACTATTTTATTATAATAAGTAATTATTACTAATTTATTTATATCCTTAAATCTGTTTGTATATATAAATATAGAGTTCTTAATAATTAATATATGTTTTCATTATTTAAATAATTCTTCATCATTATATTAGTTATAAAATAATATTAGACCATTTGTCAATTAATTCATTATATTTATCTTCATTTCTTGGGTTAAAATAATCAAAACAAAATAATTCTTTATTGCTTATTTCTGTTTTCTCTTTATGTTACAAGAATTCAGCATAATTACTTTCTGGTTCCTTCCTTTTAATTTAATTCTCAAACTCAAAAATCTCAAGAGTATAAGATCTCTTAACTTTTGCTATTCCATATGCATAATCCATTGAATTGCCTGAAGCAGTATATCCTATTTATGTAGCTGCACCTCCTATTAAACAATCTACACATTCTTTTTTTGCTCCTCTCAGATTATGATGGGAAAAAACAATATCCTCTTTCTTAAATGCCCAAGGATGTAAGATTGCTAAAGTACCAGAATGCACAGTTATAAATGATCTAGGTTTGAATGAGGAGAGAATATCTCTTACAGTTTATGTTTCAATTTCTGAAAAAGGTTCTGGACCAGAAGAATCTTAAGAAAAATGATTTTCCTTGAATTTCCATTAAAATCCATAATTTCTATTTAAATCAACACCATTGAGATTTTCCCGAAGACAATAATGTCCCTTTTCAACATATCTTCTTGAAGTTGGATTCATATTGATGATAACTTTTAATTTGAAATTTAAGGGATCATTACATATTTATTTGAGGAAGTGTAATCCAGTTTCAACACTAATCAATTCTCTTGCATGTTCTCCAAAAATAACAAAAGCTTTATTTTTATTTTCATGATCCAATTTTGGTTTTAATGTAATTAAGTCAATTATACCATATTTCTTTTGAGTAGCTTTCATTTAACAATTTTTTAAGATATTCTTTACTTCATCTTCTATTTCATTAGTCGTATGATAGAAGGTAGGTAATTAAGTACTAGCTAATGTAAGTTTTATTAATATTAAAATTACAAAAATTTTCATTATTTTTTTTATAGGAATCCGTTTCTGAAAACTTTAAATAATGAATAATAAATAATTCAATCTCTATATAAATTTAGTTCCTAAATTTCAAATTAATGTATTTCTTAAATTATAAAAGAGTAATTATATAATTATAATGTCAATGACTATAATTTATGAATATTAGATTATCTAACTTAAAAGTAGTATTAAATTAGTATGAATTGGTTGAAAAAATAGAAACAAATAAGAATAGAAATCTTAGAAAAATATAATTCAAATTAACATGAGTAGATTATGTAAATTTGATTTTATTAAAATTTTTGATGAGATATATACAATTAATCTCTATAATAAAAAGATAATAGAAGATGAAGTTAAAAGAAAGGAATTTGTACTGATTTTATTAAATTAAATATTCAGATATTAAGTATTTATTATCATAGATATATTTAATGATATTTATTAAAATAGATTCTAAGTTTGAATATTATAATTTATAATGATTTAAGAATGTCTTGAATAAATATTGGAATATAAAGAGTATATTATATTTAAAATAAATAATAATGAAAATATTACTAATAGTGATATTAATAATAGTTGTTTGTAGTATTGATGTATGTGTACAATAAACAACATATAATGGATGTATAAATTTAATAGATTAATAATGTGAATGGAAAGGGTAGTATTGTTAAAAGTCAAATAATTATTTAATGGGATGCGATCCTAATTTGAGTTAGAAACTTTGTATTAAGTAATTTGGTAATATGGATGGAACAACATCTGAATGTATATTCGATACTTTTTGCCATACTATTTATGATAAACATACAATAAGATGTAGCGATAAATTATCAAAATCAGGATGTTTAGCAATTACAAATCCTAATGAACTTTGTAAATGGGAAAATGGTTAATGTTAGAGTTTGAGTATTGAAGAAACCAATAATATTAATTAGAAATTTTAGGATTTAGAATTAAGTGCTTCCGTATGCAGTCGAATTTCAGGATTTTTAATAATTCATAGTACACTTCTATGGGAATTATTATCTTATAAACCTGATCTATTTACAGAAGCCTAGAACTTAGTTAAAGTAGAAGCTGGAATAACAGTGGATACAACAAAAATATATGATGATTCAAAATTGGGAGACAATTATGTAGATAATAGTGGGGATTACAAATGGTATATAACACCAACTTAATTGAGCATTACAAATCGTATAAGATATTAATAATATTAGTTAAAATAAATGATTATTCAAGATACGGATGTATTGCATAAGAGATTTTAAATGAAAGTAGATTCTATACACTTTTTAGTCTTAGTGGTATAATAAGAGGAGTGAATCACATATATTGTAATTACTTAAGCAAACATCCTACTAATCCAATAAAGACAATATTCACTAATTAATAATGTTATCCAGTAACAGAAAGTGAATTACAAGATTAATAATATATAAATTAGAATTAAATAGTTTGTTAGAGTATGAGTGGAAATGTGTGTTAAAGATATTTTAATGTAAATCAGAAATGTTAAATCAATTATTCTAAAGAATATGAATGCTTTAATATATAAACTATTCAAGTTTAATAATAGTGTAATTCAATGACAGGTTTAGCAACACATTATGATTGTGCTTAAGTTCAAGGGAATGCTTGTTATTTAGATTACTCAAATTCAAAGGCAGAATGTAGTTAAGCTTGTATTTAATATAAAACAAAAGTTAATTGTGAAAATGATACTAGATGTGTATGGTTAGGTAGTAATCTTTCTAATTTGATGGATTCATCAAACTCTATATTTATAGTTTGTGTTCCTTCAAATAAATGTGATTAATTAGGGTTAAATTAAGATTATTGTTTATCTATGGCAACACCTTGTTATTGGGATGTAAATGTTGGTAGATGTAAAACAATTACAACAATTGAATAAATGAAATGTTAAAATTGTAATACAATATTTTGTTGTACTTCAATTATTATGTTTGATTAATTTTGTATTTGGCATTAAAATAGTTGTTTGAATGTTAAAGATTAAAAGTTATATTCACATTATTTATCATTTCCAGAAAGTACACTTATGAATTATAATTTGTGTGTGTCTCAATAAGGAAAATACTTTTATTATAATATTAATAAATAAACATGTGAAAGTTCATTAGTTAATTTATATTCACCTTGTGTTGATTTTTAAGATAAAAATTATGATATAAATGATTTTGAATGTGATAATGAAGTTAATAATAGAATAAATAAAGAATATTGTCTTAATTTAATTAATTCAAATACAAGATGGGATTATTTTAAATAAAAATGTTTGCATGTTACTAATACAAAAAAGACATGTGATCTTATGAAATTAGTCAATCCAAATCTATGTAAAGAAGCACTTGTAGTAGAAAATAAATTATGTCTTTATGATTCTTAAAGTTAAAGTTGTTATACTAAAGATGCTTCTATTTTACATTGTAATACTAAAGGCATCAATGAAGTTTAATGTTTGAATGTCTAAAATGAATATTGTGCATGGGTAGACAATCAATGTATATATCTATAACCTTCCAAAATTAATTATTATAATTGTTATGAATTGTAAAAGGTTAGTCCAAGTGTTTGTAGATTGTCTAATACTTAATATAATCAATGCAAATATGATGAAGATTCTAAGAATTGTATTGTTGTATATACTAATATTACTGATTGTGATTAATATGCCAATAGATATGCTTGTCGAATGTCATCAACTCTATGCTATTATAATAATGTGACCAATTAATGTTAAGATTCAACTCCTCTTTTAAATTAATTTAATTGTGATACTGAATTCATAAGTCAAGCTACTTGTTTGGGAATCTATACACCTGGATAATATTGTTATTGGGGTTCAATTAATAGTGATTCAACTATCAAATGTAGAAGACATGAATAAGGATTTTATTCTAATTGTAATACATTTGAGGGTAATTCAAATGTAAATATTTGTGTTAATCTAACCACCAATATAGCACTTAATCTATCTGATCAATAATATTGTGAAGTCGTTGATAATAAATGTACATCTTTGGTAACTGATATTAATGATACTGATTGTGGTTACACAAGATAAATCAATGTATATCGCTGTATGGGATACACTACAGAACAATGTTATTTCAAAAATTAAAAATGTACAATCTTAAATGGACCTTAAGAATATTAAGATATAATCTTAAATTAACTATTATGTTAAAATAGTAATATGCATATTTGTAATAAAATAACAACTCCTGGTTAAGTATGTTATAAATAAAATACTCATAAATGTATTTCAATGTATCTATCTTTTGGAGATACTTGTGTAAATATGAATTTATATGATATGAGTATATATAATCCTTAAATATGTATACGTAGTGTTGATGCATGTTATTATGATAAGATAACTAATTAATGTAAAGCTCCTGGAGTTAATGATATTTTTGATTGTGACCAAATTGGTGCATCATAAATATTATGTTTATTACATACTAGAGGACCTTGTGTATTTATTAACAATAAGTGTTCTAAATTAATTGATTTAACTATTTCTTGTGATTATAGAAATAGAATGGGTTGTACTTATGGAAACTTGAATTGTATATGGGATTTAAATAATAAATAGTGTAAATTATCAACAGAATTATGTCCATAATCTTATGAAGAAACAAAATCTTGGAGAATATGTGGAATAAGTAGTGGTACTTGTTTTGCAGGACGTAAAGGTTGTTCTAGTGAATAAGTAACTATTCCTTGTTGGTTATCTTTGAGATATGATTTATGTATGTCTTAACCTGGTTATTGTTAATGGATAGATGATAGATGTACAGATAAAGATTATGATTGTGAAGATTCTAAGACTATTTAAGAATGTATTTTACATAAAACTAAAAGTTGTGTTTATGATAAAGGTAGATGTTTTGAAATCAATAATTTTTAAAATTATGATTGCAATGATTTTTAATATACGGGATTAAACTTTTGTTAACATTATTATCCTTTATGTATTTATAAGGATAATGCTTGTTAAATGATTAATTATAATGCCAAAAGTGATATGACAGATGAAGATTTTTCTCAGTATCAATGTTCTAGTTTAACATAAACTCAATATGGATGTGCATTATAAAGAGCAATGCCATGTCAATATAAAGATCAAGTATGGTTTCAATATTGTTCAGCTATTTAAGATTGGTAATTGGATACTTGTGAATATTTTGATTAAACTCAAGTTAGATCTTTTTTAGCATGTGAAAGTATATAAAATTGTGGATTTAAAATGACATTAAAAGGGGAGATATTCTGTCATACAATTCCATTAAAATGTGAAACATTGACTCCTTTTTGTGTTAAAGATATTCCTGGTATTAACTGTTATTTAGATAATGAAGTATGTTTAACTTATGAAGGAGATTTAACATGTTCAGCAGTAGCATAATATTAAGTTAATCGTCAATTATGTTTATCAATTATGTAAAATGAATTAAATACTGAAGAATGTTATTATTAAGAATCAACAAATAAATGCAAGAAAAGAAATACAATTGAAATTAAAGATTGTACTTAATATACTGAATTATATTAATGCACATTTGTAGAAGAAAGTTGTTTAATTGTATTAGATTAAGATGGTGTATTTTAATAATGTAATATATCATAAAATGATACTTATGATATAAATTTGAATTATTTTGGTTGTATTTCTTTAACAGGTAATTAATATTACTTTGATTTAAATTCATAAACATGTTTAATCTATGGTTAATCTAAGTATGACAGCATTTATATATGTAATTAATTAAATCATCAATCTTGTGTTGAAATAATAAATGATTTATAATGTGTATGGATTGATTAAAAATGTTAAGAAGATAAAAGATCTTTTGAGGAACTTGATTGTGAATTCAAAAATAGATTAGCTTGTTTAAATTCAATTAAATCTTCTTGTATTTGGATTGGAGATAATAAAGAATGTGATATAATTGATAATGTTGGTATTCAATGTACTGATGGAACCTATACAAATTGTGAATATAGTGAAAACTATTGCAAATCTATATTTTAATTATGGAATGGAGTAACATGTTTTGAGTATTCTACTAGTTTACCTTAAACATTTTTAAGATGTAATAGATTAGGATTAACAAGAAGTCTATGTCTTGAAAATACATCAGAATTAACATGTTTTTGGGATGGTTTTAGTTGTTAAGAAGCTAATTTATAAACAATTAATTGTACAGATGATGTTTCATATTAAACATGTTTATAAATTATAACCTTAAAGTAGGTTTGTAAATGGGATCTTGGACATTGTGTAAATAACATAGATTCTCAAAATTGTAATGATTATACTACTTTGACTTATTGTAAATAAGCTAAATTATCTTGTTCATTTAATGTGGGAGCAAATACATGTGATTAATTAATTGAAATTGATTAATCTTGTTCAGATACATTGAGTTATTTGGCATGCTAAAAAGTAATAAATTAATACTGTTCTTGGGTTGATAATACATGTTAGAAATGGTACAGAAGTAAATACTCATGTGAAAATGTGGTAAATGAATGGGGTTGTTTAAATACATCAATGTTTTGTAAATGGAATAATGGTCAATGTGAAAATATAGGGAAAAACTTTAATACTGTTTCTTGTTAAGATATACCATCTGGAGTAATATATTCATTATATATTTTTTAGTTTAATAAAGTATCTTGTTCTAAGTATTCGAATCAACCATGTAAATATGATGATGTTTCTAAAAAATGTAGTATCAAATTAACTAGTGAATATACTAACTCTATGTAAACTGATTAAAGTAATTTTATTTAAATAAGATTAATTTATGAATGTACTTAATTTTAGATTAAAGATGATTGTATTGGTAGTCGAATAGGTTATTGTTAATGGTAAAATAATGGATGTATAAATTGTTAAACTAGTAATTAGTGTAATAATAGTATTTGTGTTGATAATAATATTAAATAATGTTTAGTATTATCTAATTTATAATGTGCATGGAGAAATGATTAATGTGTAGATTGGTAAACAAATGAAAATGTTACCTTAACATAATTATCTTTAGTAACTGAAATATGTTGTACAACTTTAAATTTAGCTATCAAATATGATCAAAATCTATCATCTTGTATACCTTTGGATCTTAAATTAGATAAATGTAACTCTAAAGGATTATCAAAATATGTATAAATAATAATCATTTATATTTAGGCCTGTTTATAATTAATTAATGCTCAATGTATTTATTAAAATAATAAATGTTCCTTTTATGAACCATTGATCAAATCTAATTGTAATGATTATAAAGATGTAACTCAATCAGTATGTCAAATGTTACCACATCTAAGCTGTAAATATGATTCTAAAATCAATACTTGCAAAGATATTAATATTAATTCAGATACTTGTATTACTCTTGGTTTGTCTCTAATTGGTTGTACAAGTATTAAAACAGAAGCATGTTATTGGAATAGTATTACAAAAAGTTGTTAAAACTTTATAGTTAATAAAGGAATTAATTAATGTGATAATTCCATATAACTAAATAGTTTAAGTTGTTCATAATTAAATTATCATAATAATGTTTGTTCTTATAATGTAGAAAATAGAACTTGTTAATAAAAGTTTAATAAATACTTTAATTGTTCATATCCTGGATTAAATAAAATGGCATGTGTTTCTTTAATTTTAGAACCTTGTTAATATATAGATAATAAATGTCAAAAAGTAAATAATCTTAAGAAAAGTTGTTTAGACTTATCAAATGTAAATGAAATGACTTGTAAAATGAACACTTTAGATAGTTGTGCATATGATCCAATTTCTAATAATTGTTATTTTACATTATAATAATTACCTTGTAGTTATCATGGTTTAAATTCTAATAATTGCATTCATTAATCAAATTGTAAATGGTCATATGATATCACTTAATGCATTTGTTCTGTATAACAACCTAAAACATAATGTTAATTGAGTGAAAATAATTGTAAATCAAATCCAAATTGTATTTATGATTATGATATCTATAATTGTAGACTCAAAAATTGTAATGATTTAACTGATTGTACTGGATCTATTAATGGTAAAGTGTGTTATAAAGATGCTTAATAATAATGTTTAAATGCTTCATCATGTGAAGATATAATTAATTTGAATAGTAAATCAAATTGCACTGATTTTATGTTTAATTCATCTAATTGTGTTTAAATTCTCAATTATTGTATTAGTGCATCAAATCTTAATGAATTATGTCCTAATAGTGATTGTTCAAATACTGCTTGCAAATATGATAATTTTTAATGTAGACCTTTAACATGTTCAGATAGAAATGAAGAGGATTGTTATAATTTCACTAATTGCATATATTTGGATGGTAAATGTTAAGAAATCTCTACTTGTTCTACAATAACTGATTCTTCCATTTGTATCTAAACTACTATAAACAGATTTAAATGTTCTTGGGAAATGTATGGAGTATATGAAAACACTTATCATTGTACAAATACATATTGTCATTTATATAATGCATCTCCAACATTATGTAATGGTAATGAAATAAATGAATATACCTGTATAATGGATTAATTTTTATAATGCAGAATTTGTGAAGCAATTACAGATGAATGTACATGTCTAAATAGTAATGGAGCATGCTTTTTTTCTAATGGAAAATGTAAATCAATATTATGTTAATAATTTTTAACAGAAACTACATGTATAGATAGTAATAAATGTTATTGGAGTACTTAAGATAAGGTTTGTAGAAAATTTTGTAAATAACTTATATTGTAATAAGATTGTGAAGCATTAGATTATGAATGTCATTGGAATTCATATCAATATAAATGTGAATAGGGTGTAGCTGTTGTACCTGATTTGAGTGTAAAAATTAATGTCCAAGATATTCAAGGAGAACTTATTACTCATCTTATTTTGATATTGATATTAATAATGTGATAAAATAATATTTATGGAATTATATATAATAAATTACTTTCTAATTTTTAATATAAAATTTTTGATAATAATTTTAATTCTATATTTATGATATATAATTATCTCAATTTAATATTATTGCTTTCACCTCTTCAATTCCATACTTTGCTCTACAAACAGGACAAGCTCTATTTCTATTTTTTTAATTGTCTTCAATGCAAGGTTTACAAAACATATGTAAGCATTTCATTAAAATAACTTATTTTACTCTTTTTTTACATTATTGACAATCTACCATCATTTTTAAAGATGTCAATAATTCATTATCATTATCTTTTGATTCTCTATAAAATTATATCAAGTTATTACAATTTCATTTATAATTTCAAATACTTTAATTTACTCTTTGATTTTTCTGCTTTTTTTATAAATTTAAGATTAATAGATTCACTCAATTTTTCTCTTTCTTATATAATTTTATTCTCTTCTTAAACTTTACCAACATCCCATTCTTTTTATAATAATTTTTATTAACTTTCACCATCAGATTTTTATAACATTCTAATAGTTTCTTTATAACTCATTCTTTCATTTTCAAATAGATTTATTAATTTCTTTTATTAATCATTCTATAATTATAATTATTTTATAGTTTCTTCTGCACTAAGTATTTTTTATTAAAATTGCTATGATTTAATGATGGATCATACTTGTCTTTCTGTTTCAAACTTTATACGTTCATCTACTTTCTCTTACATAGCTCTACTCAAATTCTTTTATGTTTCATTTACAAGTTTACTTAAATTCTTATTCGTTTCATTAATTGAATTAAAAGAATTTGAATTATAATCTAATTCATCAATTAATTATTGTATTTACTAAAATTTTATTAATAATATTTTATTTACCTTCTTTATATTATTACAATCATTTGTCTTTGCATCTAATTATTATTCTAATCCTTTAACTTTTTCATCTCTCATCTTTACATACCCAACAAATTCTCTAAATCTTTAAATAAATTCATTAGATTTATTATTAGCATACTCTTATTCAATTTCATATAATAATTATTTATGTTTTTCATATCGTAAAGTCACTTACTCTATCTTCTCATCTTTTGATAATATCTTATGAACACTAATATATTATTTTAAATCATTATTTTAATTTAATAATGTTTATTTCTAATTTATTACTTCAACCAATTAATTATGTGCTTCTTTATTACGTTCTCTACATTATTATAATTCAATCTTTAGATCTTCAATCATTTTAGATACATGTTCTACTTATGATTTCAATTCTTCAATTAAAGTATTCTATGTCTAATCATCATTCTATTTTATTTCTATTTTTAAAATATCCTACTAAGAAAACAAATCTCTTATTTTCTAATCACATTCTAATTGACATTATTAAATTTATAATTGATTTTTCTCTAATAATTCTTTATTAGCCAATTAGACCTACAATTTACAATAGAAATTACTTATATCAATTATTCCTCAATATTAAATAAAGTAGTTGTTAAATAGTTATTTTATTATACTAATTCTGCAAATAATTGAGTTTGAAAGAATTGTTCTTCAGGTAATTTCTATTACAATTTCAATTCTTCAATCTAATGTAGTAATTGAGCCTTTTCTTCTGAAGTTTCCTAAATCAATTTCTTTATATAATCTCTAATTATTTAAGTAATTTTTACTTTTGATTAGATTGAGTTTATTAATTATTTTCTTCTGGTGGTTGTTGGATTTCTTATTGTTATTATTACAATATTTATTCATGACCATTTACAAGTAAATATTTAATAGAATCAATCTAATTAGCACCACAAAGACATTCAAATTTCTCATCTTACATATCTTCTTAGGCTACTTTTTTTTGAATTGCCTCCTCATTATAAGCCATTATTATTCGGATTCTACGAGAAAGTTAATTACTAAGTTTTTTGTAATAAATTAATTCTTCTGATTAAATTATCTCTTTCTCTGTCTATTCTGGTAACTAGAAACTAGATATATTGGGTTGTTGTATACAGATTTCATATTTTATATTTCCTTCTTTAATTGATCGATTTTAGCACCCAACATAGTATTTTAAGTTTTCAAAATGTGTTCCCCTAATTCTGTAACCCTCTGAGACTCATTCTTCTTCTTAATCTTCATATTTTAAATTTTTAATATTATATATATACTTTTCATATATTGGTTATAATCCAAATGTTTTGGAGGAAAATTTGTGTTTCATAAATATTACAATTTTTGCTTATCAAATCAATTATGAAATCACTTCAATCCAAAAGCAAATAACCACAATTCTTTCATATTATAATATTCCCACTATTTCATATTATAATACTCAAACATATCTATTACTATTGAAGGAGGCTATTATAAATTTATTATTTAAATTAAATAAACTACTAAAAATAAATGAATGCATTTGGTATAAAAAACAATAGATTTCAATAAAAGGCTGCAAGTAAAAAGCTAAAATCAAAGGAAAAATAAAATAATCTTGAAATTCAAAAACAACAACAATTTCCATAATAAATATAAAATGAATCTGATAAAATACAAAATAGAAAAGAGTCAATAACAGTAGTTAGTCCAACAACTCCAATATCAGAATTTCCTGTACCTATTTTCTAACCAGCAAAATTTATTTGTGATATTACACATAAAAAATAATGATTAACAAAATTTATTACATAAATTAAATTCCCATTTTGTCCAAATAATTCAATTTTATTTCATAAATTTTAATCCATCATCAAACTAATATAACAATTCATTAAATTATATTAAATCAAAACAATATTAATTCTTTATACGGAAAAGAAGATATGATTAAAATTAATAAAATATACTTATATTTCTTAGATAATATTAAATTCTACAAGAATAAGAAGTATCTATTTTATTTATAAAATGTATTATATATAGTAATATCTGTATCTATTTTAGACTGGAGACAACAATGAAACTTTATTGTTTTTAATAAAAATTTACTTAATTTTAGACTATTTCACAAAATCAAATTCTTTTTTATTACTTTCTAATTAGATTTGCTTGAGCTTTTGAATGATGATAAAGAATAAAAAACTTAATTTTACTAACCTTATTGAAATATCAGAGTTTTCTAATATTATTCTCTTAATGTTTTCTAGATGCTAATAACTTTATACTAAAAAATATGCCTTTAATTTGGTTTTCTTTTAAAAAAAGTTAATCTTTAAGTATAGACTCACAGGAAAGTTCTTTATTTTAATGAGACAACATTCTATTGTTTTAATTAAAGAAATTTAATGTTTGGCAAAACTATAAAAATTTAAGGATCTGTTCTTTTAAAGGGAAAGGACAAAGATAACTTTGAGACTACACTTCGAAAATAATTTGATGCACTAACAGTCAAAAAGATCTTTGAGGATTCTGAATAATGTATGTAAGAGAAACTAATTGGATCAAAGATGATTATTTATCATACAGATGAATATCCAGCCTTTGTTGATGGTACAGGGAAGGAAGATTATGTTCCATCATGTAAACATTATTAAGATATAATGATTAGTGTTTGTTGTGGCAGAGTATCCTAGATTAGTTGGTACTTTAATATTAAATGATGGAATTGATGAAGCAGCAGTACTTAAGGCAGGGAAAGTTTTGTGGTGTTAAATAAGTAATTAAGATAAGTTAGGAGAATTCAAAAAGGATGCTATTAAGAAATTGGTGAATCATTAAAAGAAGTAATTACAATAGAATATCTAGATTATTGGCAATTATAGCTATAGGATGTGATTCTATAGATTTAAAGAAAGAATAGGAGAAAGGAATTGCTGGATATATTTTGCATAAATAAGGAGATAAATTATGGGAACATGGTCCAAATGAATTGGGTTAACCAATTGAACCTGAAAATTTTGATGAAGTTTAAGAAACTAAAATATAAAATTATGAAGAATATTCAGATGATGATATTGATTTAAATATGATTGCACCTGGAGCAAAGAAACCAGCAGCAAAAAAAGAGTAGAAAAAAACAACAAAAGCAAAACCAGTCTAATAACAATAATAACAATAATAATAAGTAAAATAACAATTTTCAGATGATAGTGATGACGACAATAAACACAAAAAAGGTGCTTAAAATAAATAATAATAATAAAAATAATAATAATAGTAATAATAAGTTGGAGGTGTTCCAACCAAAGTAATGGATGAATACATAAAAGAATCATTTTTAAATGCTTGTAAAATTGGAATTAATGATAAATAATTACCCTTAGAAGGTTAAGTATTCTATGAAAAGTTTATGCTTGCATTTAAGAAACCAGGAATTGAATTAGATTTAAAGAATTCTTCATATTAGAAGATCGGAAAGTAAGTTTATATTTTTATATTTGATAGATTTTTATAGACAATGTAAAAAGATGGTTTAATTGAATATAAGGAAATAAAAAAGGGTGGATAACCTTCAATAACAAAAATTGATAGATAACATGAATAAATTACTGATTGGGAACCAACTGTATTGAAAGCTGCAAAGAAAGGTGATGAAGAGAAGGAAGAAAAGAATTAGGTTGTTTAATATAAATAAAATATTGAAGTCACTGATCTATTTTTACCAGTGGGTCCTTTAATTAAATTATTTAGTAAGGAAGGTGAAGATAATTAAAAAGTTGAACCATTAACAAGAGAATAATATATATCTTAATTAAATTAATACATAAAGAAGAATTTGAAATAGGAGAAGAAGATGATAGTATTAACAGAAGATTTGGTAAATGAACTAGGAATAAAGGAACATTAATCTGAGAGTGAAGATGAACATGAAGAGTAATAATAAGATAAGGAAAAAGAGAAGGAAAAAGAGAAAGAAAAAGAGTAGAAGAAAAAATAACCATAAAATTAGATCTCTATAGAAAAATTACAAAAGAGAATTGAAGAATTAATGTAAAAGAGTTACAGAATTAAAAATTTAAGATTAAATTAAAGTGAATTGAAATAAGGGGAATTTAAGGGGTTGTAATTAATAGCAGAGAAATAACATAATCAATAAGTAAATAGAATAGTGGGTTTGGAGTAATTCGGATTTGATCATTAAGGAAAGATTGAAGATATTTATAGTTTTGCATATGTTGTAAAATAAATGCAGGAAGTATTTCATTGTGGTATTGGCATTCATGATGGAGTGAGTAAAAACGCGGGAAAAGTACAATTAATATAAATTATATTAGGAAATCATTTTACAAAAAAATGTATTTGATTAATTGCCAGATTATTGTTCCAACATATTGAAGATTGATAGTAAATATATCCATGAGTAAAATAAATTGGGTGGAAACAAGAAAAAGTAAGAAGGTATGACTAGATAGTGAAGTCATTAATTTATTTAAGTGAAGTCATCATAATATAATATAAATTTAATAATTGGCTCATCTATTATTATAAAAATTATTCCATGCAATACAAAATACTATTAGTGTTATTAGCAACAGCTTGCTGTTTCAATTACCTTCCAGAGGTAGAAATAGACTTGAGTGCACCTCCAAGATAAAGATGGAAGGAATCAGTTAGAACAGTATTGACTTTATATGGATATGATAATTCATTTGGACCAGTGTTTCAGTTTCACAATGAAAATACCTTCAGTATTTTGGCACCTGAAGATTATACTACAATAGCAAATGCAATAAGAAAGAATTTCCCAGAATATTCACTAGAATTAGAAGGAATAGTTGAAGAATTCAATAGACCAGAGGTTACTTTTGAGTATTTGGCTGCTTGGGCATACTTTCATGAAATTGGACACATTACAAGCGATATTACTGAATGTACAGGAGTTTTATTATCAATTGGTGATTAAGTAATTCATGGCAGAAATATGGATTAATATCCAGGATAAGCAAGAAATATCGTATTGCATTTGACAATTAAGAAAGATGGAAAATATTTAGGAGAATCAGTTGATTGGTATTGGTTTAAAGTTGGATTTGTTACTTTGTTAAAATATAATGTTGCATCACTTGAGGAGAATTGGAGATTTGGTGATCCCTTAAGCAAAGATTAGTTGTTGACATTCATTCAATAAGGAGTACCTTCATTGGCATGGGCATATAGAGATGTTTTAGTGAATGAAAAGTTGAACACTTTTGATAAGGTTGTATCATATCTAGAATAAAACAAAGTTGCATGTGCTTTATACAACATTATTGGAGGAACTGGTAAAGATTAAGGAGTGATTATTTCAAGAGATCCATTTGAAACTTATCCAACAATTTCATTAAGTAGTTTACCTTAAGGATAGAATGGATACAAATACTTGGTTTAAACAAATTATGATCATTGGTTACCAGATCCTTAAGAAGATCAAAGAAGAACCATTGGAGAAAATTTGTTAGCTAATATGTAAAATAATCTTTTAAATGAATTTGGTGTTTATGCTGTTATGGATACTTATCCTATCCACAATGAAGGAACTTTCTATACAGTGATCATGAATGCTAAATACAATAGATTAATAGCATTTGGATAACCTAGTATCACATTATCAGATGAATGAGATAATAATATAAAAGTGATGAAGTCATCATAGATAATATTATAAAATTACTTATATTTAAAATGTTATTTATAATAATAATATGAAGCTAGTAGTAATCTTGTTGATATTGATGGCTACAACTTATGCTTACACAATAGTTCCAACATTAGATATAGACCTAGATGGACCAGCCAAACAGAGATTCTAACCAGCTGTTTAATTAATATTAAACACACATGGATATGATGCTTCTTTTGGGGCTTTCTTTTCTTATCATAATGAAACTACATTCAAACATTTAACTTCCAAGGATTATGATGTTTTAGCTACTTCAGTAAGAACTCACTGGCCTTAGTATGCTTAAGAACTTGAAGGAATTGTTGAAGCTTTTAATAGATCTGATGTTACATTTGAATATATGGCTGCATGGGCCTATTTCCATGAAATTGGTCACTCATTGTCAGTCAATATAAAAGAATGCACTGCCATATTATTATAAACCAAAGAAGGTATTATTCATGGAAGAAACATGGATTAATCTCCAGATGCAGGTAGATTACTTGTTGTTCATTTTAAATTTATTAAGAATGGTTAATATATTGGTGAAGCTGTTGATTAATATTGGTTTAAGACTGGATTTGTAACTATGTTTAAATATGGAGTTGTTTCTTTGTAAGAAAACTGGAGATATGGACATTATTTGCCATTATTTATGTTATTGAAAAAAATATCAGCTGGAACAACATCATTGGGATGGACATTTAGACATGTATTAAATTTTAAAATATAATTAGATCCTTGATTCTGATATTAATAATTTTGATGATGCTGTTACTTATTTAGAAAATGTAATTGTGGCTTGTTCGTAATACAATATTGTTGCAGGTACTGGATTCAATTAAGGTGCAATCATTTCTAGGGATCCAATTTCAACTTATCCAACATTGTTCTTCAACAATACTGGATTAGGAAATGATCAATTTTAATATATGGTTTAGACTAATTATGATCATTGGCATAAAGATCCTAAAGGTGATTAAAGAAGAACTATTGCAGAAAATTTATTGGCAAATTTAACCACTACTATGCAAAATGAATTAGGAGTTTATAGTGTTATAAATACATATCCAGTTCATAATGAAGGTACCTTTTATACAGCAATTATGAATGTTGCTACAGGCAGATTCAATTACTTTGGATAAGAAGGAATTACTCCATATAATGATTTAGAGTGATTCTTTATTAAATCGTAATAAAATCAATATTTATCATTCTGGAGCAATCTATTTTTTGTTAATAATTTTTCTGGCTTACTTCCTAAATTTTAATATATCTTTATAGGCATTCATCTAAGTTGCAAATGACACTGGTTTAACTTCTAATATTGTTGGATCATTATTTTTATATCTCTTTATAAATTCTGCAGGATATAAAAAATATTTTATGTATAGATTCATATTACTCAAGAATTTAGGATGATACTTAGTTGATATTTATAAATTTGCTAAATTATTATGAGGTTAATAGAATTTAAAGTCTTTCTTATTTTCGAAATTCTCCACTTCTTAAAAATTATTATTTAATTAATTATTAAGTTCTAAAACTAATAAATCTAATTTAATTTGATCTTACAAAGTTAAGTTATTACTTTTTCTTTGTATTCTTTATTAAATTAAATTAAGATGTTATTTTTGAACCACCATTGTTTATTATTTTGGTTACATTCTTGGTTTTTCAATTTCTTTGGTAACCTTTAATTATTTTAATCTCTTTATAAAAGTAAAAGCTTGTTGAAATTTCACTCTAACTTTTTTCGCCTTATCCTCTTCTTCATTATTATTGTCATTTATTTTTTTTAATGCTGATTTCATAAAGTTTTATTTCATAGGATTAATGGCTGATTTTAAGGGATCAGATTGTTAATTTGTTATCGATTTTTCCTTTGTTACTTCTGAATCTTAAGATTATCCCTTGTCATATGAATTTTAATTATTTATGATAGGTGATATAGATTAACCAAAAATTGATAATTTAGGTAATTATTAAGGTTCTATTATTTATGAAGAAGATATTCTTGGAATCATAGAAGAAATACTAGATTTTCTAGACTATAGTTTTTTCATTTGATTCATTTCTAATAATCTTGTAGTTCTTGTTTATCGAGGGACCTTTGACGAAGAAGATATAAGTGATGGTCTAGATAATTCTTAAACAATTTCATCCTTTTCATCATCAGAACTAGATGAATGTTAAGGAGATCCTTAAGTACCATTATTTGTATTTGGAATAGTTGAAGCACTTTCTATATCTAAATCATAGATTTAAGTTTCTTGCCAGAAATCATCTTAGATATATTCAGCTGTTTCTTTCAAAACTTTATAATCTAACAATGCATTATTATATATGAAACGGTTTTCATCTTTTTTTGCATGTTAACGAACTCTTTATTCTCGGACTTATTCCTTAATAAAATTATAAGATTTGATAATTCTCTCTTTATCTGGACAAAAGTGAAGTAAGGGGCAATCTTTCGAACGATGCTCTCTTGACTAACAAACATAACATGAAATATCTAATCTTTTTAGGGATTACTTAGAAAAATTGTATAATAGACCATCTCTAATTTAACAAAACTTTTCTCTGTCTTCTTGGAAATCTTTCAGAATCTTTAAGAAAGCTAATCTAGGTAAAATAAGTAATTTAGTGAAACCAACACTCTTATATACCTCTTTCTACTCTTAGCCAGTAATAAATTCATATAATCCAAAGATACATCCAGTAGTTAATTTATGAAATGTTGTACCAGGAGAAAAGATTTGATCAGATAACTGAACTTCAACTTCACCTGATTCAATAAATGTGAGATAATGATTCTAATAAGCATCAGGTTCTACAGAATAATCAATAATATTTTCTGGTTGGATTGAAACAGTTCTGATTTTTTTTACAAGAGCCTTTTTAAATTCATTAGAAAAGTTTTTTTTAAATAGAGAACAATTATTGAGAACAACTGAATTAGCTTCTACCATTAATTCTTCTCTTAATTATTCTGATAATTATTCTATAATAACTTATTCCTCATTTGATTATTGAGTATTCTCCATTTCCCAATAATAATTTAAGTATTCTCTAATTTAAAATTATAATTAAAAACTAATCTTCTTTTTGGTCATATAAGTGTTAATAATTCTTAATTTCTAGAGCTTTTATTCACTATATTTCGAAATCTCATCAATAATAGCTCCTACAGTATTAACACTATAAGGTAATTGAATACTAAATATCATTATAAAGATAATGCAGATAGTATATTCTAGATTGGCTAAAATAAGATTAATTTATTATTACATTAAGGAGTTAAATCACCATATCCAACAGTAAACATAGTAACAGTACAAAAGTAGAAAGATCTCAAATATCTTTCAGCCCAATTATTATCTTCTAAATGATATTATTCTATCCAACTAGATCCTAGATATTTCAAACCGTAACTACCTATCTAATTATATATTTAATATCTTACTCCATACCAAATACAAGTTGCAACATGTAAAATGAAAATTAAAAATATTATTAATTTTACTAACTCTAAAATTGAAGCAGTAACTTTTGTCAAATTTAATACTTCTTCACTTAATCTTATTAATTTAGTAATATTCTAGTATTATCCAACAAATGTTAATAAACCAACCAAAATATATTGCTTTTCTTCTCGATATTCATCCCAATTCAAAAACATTAAGACAAATAAGTATATAACTGATATGGCATCACAACCATGTGCTTTACTTATTACATGATTAAATATTTTGGATCTTTCATTTACAATAAGTCCAAATTAATAATAAGCAGTATTCAAATTGAGTAGAATATCTAGCATTAATAAAATTGTCATAATGACAGTTAGGATAAATAATTAATGTGAGTATAAAAATTCTTATTCAAATGATATATCCATAGGTATTAAGATAATAAAATATATTCTAGAGAATGATAGACAGCTGTCCCATAAAATCTTTTTTCTCTCTTCAGGTTAAAATATTCTGATATTTTAATCCCAATATTCAATTTTCTATTTTATTGTTTAACCTATTCTATTTATCATTTTTTCAACTTTCTAAGTAACTGAGGGTAGCTCTGGTAGATTCATATTTTTTATCATTCCCAAAGGCCTGAAATTAAATTATCTCCGACCAAATATTTTTGGATCATAATTAGAGGCATAGTCATTTAGAATATCTAAATGATGTTTCTGTAATCTACTAAAAAGATGCATGGAACGCATAAACCTATTAAAAAATCTTCTTATTTATAGATATCTCATCATGTCTTCCCCCACTGTTGATTATGAATTCCTTAATTTTGGGAAATGAGTTTAAAACGATGTCTGAGTACCACCATTTGGATTAGGTTTTTCAATCAGAATTTTGTTAGTTTTACTGTTCTCATAACTAGGTGATATTATTGGACTAATCATAAAACTTATTTGTTAGTCCTTAGAATTAGGTGGTGGCATTGCTTCCTCATAGTACCTTTTTATTTCTGGCACTGGAAAGCCATGCTCTGATAAAGATTTTTGACTCAGGAAATCTACATATTCATCTTTTGGAAAATCGTTTATGATGAAGTTATTAACTCCTAATTCTGTTTCTAAAGTTAGATGCATTTAGAAATTAAATTGAAAGTAATTAATTAATATTATACTTTACCATTTCAAATCCTTAGTATTTTTATTACACTTAAACTGATAACCTTATTTAATCTCAAGATAGTTATCTCAAATAAATTGATTGAATTTAACATTTATATATTTAATTTCAAAAAATTGCATTCTTTATCCAATATCACATTTATACTAAAATCTCATTATTGATTTCCCTTTTTTATATATCTTTCTTATTAATTAATTGTATTATTGATTCTATATCAATTTTCATTAAGTCTGTTAAAATTATATTTATCTCATTTAATTATCTCATTAATATTATTAATATCAATCTCTTATGAAATCTTCATTGAAAGAATAGAAAATGAAATAATTATGATTAAGAATTTCAAATCCAAGAAATAATTATTGCTTCAATTTCAAGCCCTTGAATAATAGTGAGAATTAATCTTTATATGTATTATTTTATACAAAATAAAACTGTTTTAGAAGCGTCTCAAATATTTCAATTGTAGTCCATGAACATTAAAACAAATTTAATAGATTAGATTTTTGGGTTAACTATTTGGTCTATTAATCTTAAAAAGGTTTTGAAAAATAATTTATAACCTATTCATCTTCAATAGCATCGTTATGACCTTTCAGAATTATTAGGTTTGTCTATATGTAGAACTTTTTCTAATTTTCATTAATTGAAATTGGACTAAAAGATATTTAAAGAGCATGTCAATTATATTGGGATCCAAAAATTACAAAGACTTATCAAATAACTGAGTGGTGCTCATTTTTATTTTACTTATTACTGTTTCAAGGTTGATGATGAAAATTAAAGATGTTTTCAAGCTATGCATTATTTATTTTCACAAGATGAAAAATCCATTTATAAACCTAACCGAAAGCAATTTAAATTAATAAATAGTATCTCCTATAATAATTGTTTTAACACTATCAATTGAAATTAAATCTATACATACTTTAAATTTGTTAATCTATTTAAAATTCTATTCAATTTTTATTTGATTCACGTGATAACAAATTAATAAATAAAGTTTATAGGTAAATTATCAGTTTGTGTATATCCCAAATTTTCGGTTAAGTTTGGTAAATCTATTTAATATACTATAATCTACTAAATGAAATAAACAATTATTAAAACATAAAATGCCGATA
The DNA here is from genome assembly GCA_000733385.1 of Paramecium biaurelia. Lineage (NCBI taxonomy): Eukaryota > Ciliophora > Oligohymenophorea > Peniculida > Parameciidae > Paramecium > Paramecium biaurelia. The sequence goes on along the minus strand of JPFL01000157.1, from coordinate 15,445 downwards.
ATAGAAATTGAAGTTTAACAAATTTTATTAGTTTATTCTCGAATTAAAGAAAATCATAAGTAATTACTTTGAATAACAATACATTAAAAGGAAGAATTAAAAAAGAGAAATAAATAATAATTTTTTTTAGGAATTTCTACTATATAATATAAAAAACTGTAAATTTTACAATATGTATTAGTAGAATAATATTTTGGTTAAAGATTTTTTTATTTCATGAAAAATCAATATCTAAAAATAAATTAATCATTAGAGGTAATATATTTAGATATAGTTTTTCATAAAGGATTACCTATCTTCAGAAGACAGAAATTTATATAAGTTATGCATGCAAAAAAACAATATATATACTTATAAATGAAAAGTTAAAGGGATTTTAAGTTCCTATTTCAATTATATAATATCGTATAATATCAAAAATTGGAAATCAATAAGTGTTGAAATCTACTTAATAATAATATTTGAAATCAACAAAATTAGAGCATTGAATAGTCAAGTTTATTATTAAAAAATCAATTAGATCAGATTAATGTTGTAGCAATCATACAAAAATTATTCTTATAGAGAGTATCACGTAACTATATTATAATGCTAATAATATGATTTATATATATATATACATTAGGTTGTTATCAATTGATTTACAAATAATAATTTTAAAAAAATTATATAACTCACTATTAGCATTTCTTATTGGCACATCTTTTGGAACTTTTATAAATGTTAGAGTTATAAATAATATTGGAATAATTGTTGAAATTATAATAATTATATTAAAACTCTTATGTCATTCAATCCGAATATGAGTGAAATAAGATTGACTAATTAATCTCCCAATAGAAACTTTAATGCTATGAATACTTCTATGTAATTTATACCAGATCTTAACCTCGACAACTAGCCTGATGACTAAATTTCTCCAAGAAAAGAAATTATTAAGAAGGGAATTTTGAAGACTTTTTATTATTAGGTATTATGATATTTAGATGTAGGATATTAAAAGAAGAAAATTGATAGGATGCAATATATATGTCAACGAAATGAATGAATAGTAATTATAATTATCTAAAAGAGGAAGTATATTTTATTACAATAACTAAAGTGACTTGTAGGATATGCATGAACGAAGAAGAAACTTCAAGATTTATTATGCCCTGTGCCTGTAAGGGAAGTTTGTAATATATACATGAAGAGTGTTTAAAACTTTGGATCCTTTAGAAAAATGGCATTGAAGATGTATTTAAAGATAAAGTACTTATTGTAAATAAGGAATTAGATTAAATGTGAATTATGTTCACAAAAATTTCGTATGCGCATGCAATTACACAATCAATTTTAGAAATCTCGATTTTGGGAAGTACCAAAACATTAAAAGATATGTTGGCTTATTTAACTTTTCTTTATTTTTGCTATAATCAGTTCTATTGGTGGTAAAATATCGATATTATTTAGTATTATTCAATCAATTTGGGTTATCTAATATAGGAGTAGATGCAGTCATGACTTTATTAATAGTTTTGTGCTTAATTTTAATAGTTTATCTTGTTGCAAGTGTCATTGCATTTCATTAAATAGAAATGATTGAGAATTGGACTATAAGTAACTATCGACCAAGAAGAGATACAAAATAGGGTAGCTTTTTTTAATTATAATCTTAAATGGGATAAAGTGTAACTGGTAGTCCTATTGTTAAGAAAAAGACAGCCTCAATCCATCCGAATGGCATAACTAACTTATAGGTCATTTAAGTGAATTAATTGATGACAAGTACAAATATCTCAGAATAATGAATTATTTAATTTTTATAATTACATAATACTTTTAAATTTTGAATTAATGGATGATGATAAGAATGATGCAACTATATAAAATAAGAATTTCATCTTTTTAAATACTTCTAAGTAGGAAATAAAATTTGAAAATTTGAAATTTTGAAAAACAACATTAAAGATTATTTATTCTAAAATAAAATAGTAAATTAAACTACAGGATAAGAAAGAAAACATTTAGTTGTAGAATATAAACAAATGAGATAAATGAGATGTTTCAATTCCAGCAAGATTTTAATGAATTTATAACAATTACAGAACATACATCTTAGATAACTATCCATTTTTATTCAATTCACCAATTAAATGTAAAGGTTCAGCTGAAATTTATAGATGAAGAATGCATAAAATTGTGGATTTTAGAATAATTCTAAGTGAATAAGTGATTCAAAAAAAATATAACAGGTTTAATATATATAATGTAAATATAGAATTAGTTATTTTGTGAAAAATTTTTGCAAAATAAATTTGAATATGAATAAATTTTATGAAATTTATTTGATGTCTTTCACTTCAGAAGTATAAAGATGACACGAATACTTCTTAATAATTCAATATATATTTATTGTTTATGAATAAATTTGAATTGTTTCCTGATTTTTTATCTATTCACTATCAACTATATATATATATTATATTAGTTATTTGATTGATATTCTTAGTAATAACTATTTATTTTTGTTTCCTCAGTATATATAATATAAATGATAAAGAAATAGAAATTTCAGAATTATAAACTCTCATACAAAGTACAGTATATCAAACTATAAATACTTAATTTGTATTAGAGAATTCACTAGATTCATAGTCTTTGAGTATAGATTCTTCATATATTTTCTTAAAAAACATATAATATTAAATTAATTATTAATTTATGTCGAAATAGCAATGGACATTATTGACTACAGACACTTAAAAACTATAATTATTTGGTATGTAAGCCAAAGTCACAACCAATTATGGTGATATATTTCAAGGACTCATATATTTTTGTGATGAATCAATCATTATATTAAGTATGATTGAAATAGCAATATTATTAGAAAATGAAGATGACTTTTTTTTAATTAATCAGCAATCAATATAAGATTTACAAACTATTGACATTTAAGATCCTAAAGTATGCGTTCCAATAAGTGTAGTAAACGTTATAAAATTTATTGGCAATCGATTTGGCAGCTATGGCATAAGAGATGATAAAAAAGGAAATGAAAGAACCTCATTAACAACTATTTGATCATTTATAAAAGTTGTACAGAGATGTTGATTGGAAAGATTAGGAGATCATCATTCCATCTATTTCGATAAGAATTTCACCACCTTATAAATCTGGTAATATTGTCAGTGATTATTAGATAATATTTCAGGGGGAAACAAATTGGGAGTTGAAAGATTAAAGAAAATTGTAAAGTATATAATAATGAACTTTTATATAGGTTGATAAATATGCCAAAAATTTTTGAATATAGTTAAACATTATATAGATAAATATAATATTTTTACATTGCAATTTTGCAATAATTAATTTTATGAATAATCGAGAAGAGGAGAAGCAGACCCAATAAATAGACGATACGTAAATATTTTATTTAAGTAAGAGCAAATAATAACGATGAAGAATTGAGATAATAATATTTATAGGATTTGTAAAAAAGAGTAAAAGAATCAAGAAAACAGCCTGATTGTTTTGAATGCTGTTTTGCATATTGGTTATTTGTCTTTTTAGGATTTGTCTTTAGATAACTCTTCTTAAAGAAAATTGATGAAACACCAGATGGTTGTGATTTCATTGGATTAATTATATCACTTCTATTGATTGTATTTCACCCTCTGCTTTTTGTAGATGCATTGATTGCTGTTGCATTTTAATACCTTGTAAAAATACTAGTTGCTTTCATTTATCATTAAGATTCCATGATCTTAACAACCTTATTAATTTTTAGACATGCAAATGGGGTTTAATTATATTGACCATCATATGGCTACTAAATTATAGCTGCATAGTATTTTGGCCAATGTTCATTTTCCTATTGATAACTTGGATATTGATATTAGTCTGGAAGGCAATGGAAAATGAATGATAGATTTATTGAATAATAATTTTATAACCAAAAAGAAGTAAAAACGATTTTTAATAATAATATAAATTATGATTAAGGCAATTCTCATCTGTGTCTTATTATTATCAGTTACTGCAGGTCACGTAAGAAAAACTCACAAAGCAGTTCATAATAAAAAAGCTAGGACCTTTAATAGTGCTTTCTTTGAATTTGAAAATTTAGGAGATTAAGATTATCATCTGAGTGCAAAAGAAGCATGTAATTATTTAATTCTCTATATCCTTGTTAGAACATTGGGCTTAAATTTCAACAGAGAAGGATAGCTAAACCAAAAAGCATACATCATTCACAGAAACTCATTCTGAGTATGTTCCAGGAATTGTCGGAGAAGTAGTTGATCTTTCAAATAATGCTGGTGTTATTTCCTATACAGCCACAGATATTAATGGAAATGTACTTGAATCTGAAACAGGAATTGATTTGGCTAGTAAATTAAATGCAGCCTATCTTGAAATGACCTCAAAAATTTAGGATTCAACAGCAGAAAAGCTTTGAGATTTATAACATAAACATAAACAATATATCATTATTAAAATCTTTAGTAGGTACTGCTCTCTTAATATTATCTACTCTCAAGAGTCTAAATACAATTAAAATTTAACTGTTATTTATAAATTTTCGCAGTTATGTATAATTGATAATCAAGTATCAGACTATTCAGAAATGATAATACAAAATATATAAGAAACTTGTTTATTAATGCGAAAAAATTAAATTTCTTAAATCAAAAGAAAAAAAAACAACAGAAATTATTTGTGTTTTAACTCATTGTCCACTTAGGATAGATAAGGTTACTTGAGTAATATTTTGAATCTGATGATAAAAACTCAAATATTTTATATTATCTTCTTTAATGTGAAAAACTAGTTGTTTTTGCCAAAAAAGTTTTAAATATTAATTATTAATAAAAATGCAGTAATATTATTAGAGATCCTTTGTAATCTTACATATTTAGAAGTTAAAATGATATAATAAATGTTAGTTCTATAGAGATTAATTTTGATGTTTAAAATGTGATTATTCTTTAACATATTAGTCACAACTGCTATTTGAATCACATGAGTATGTAACGTTAAAGTGAACAGAAACAGTATAATAATAGAAATTAAGTTGATTGTGAAGTTTTGATTCAAATATTTAAATTTAAAAAATTCAATGAGGATTTCTAGTTAAGGAAATAAAATCAGGATTCAACATATTAACTGAAATTTATATATATTTATATATTATAATCCTATAAGAAAAGAATGGAAAAAACGAATTTTCTGGTAATTTAAAGGATAATGATAATACAATATACATTATTATTTTTTATTTATGAATAATAAAACGCTGCTTATAGTGTTATTATTAGCTTGCACGATAGGAGGTACGAATTAAAAAGTGAATAATTAGCTTAACAATTCATTTTAATTGGGAAGCAATACTAAAATGCATAGTTTAAGTGAACTACATCAATTAGAGACTAATTCATTAGAGTGCAGTCCAAAGTTGGCAGAAGTGAGCACTTCCATGGATGCATGGTCAGAAATCTTAGAGAATTAAGACTAACTAGACAGTGATTCGCATAATCTTTCTTAATTAAAGGTAGCATTACATGATTTTCGTGGAGATAGTTACAATAATGTAGAACCTGGTAATAAATTAGTATTATAATTCTAGTATTGTTGCAGTTCAGAAATTCATTCTCTGATATTATGAGTTAAATAAGCGCACATCATTTATAAATTACACCATATTAAAGATGGAGAAAAGATAGTGCAGTTGAATTATAAGGAGTAGTAAGTTTATTAGATACTGCTGAGAATGAGAAGGATTTAGAATATTGTTGTGATAGAATAGAACAATTAATTAATAGATTAATGAAAGAGAGGGAATAAGTGAGAAAATAATGTTAAAATGGACCATAAGTATTATTATTCAAATATATTAGATTACAATCAACATTATCAATTCTAAAGCTAATGAAGTGAGAGATATTACTAAAGAATGTTCTGATGGTCAAGGAACCATTGTCAGAATTAAACCAAAAGATGGTGATGGGCAAGTTGTAATTCCAGCAAAACCTGACGGTTAATAATAAGGAGTCGAAGAACCAAAAAAACCTATCTAACCTACATAACCAGTTAGACCTAAACCAGATGATAGAGTTCCAGAAGAAGATGATTAATAAGAATAAAGTGTTTCTGAACCAAGTAGTACAACAGATGAGGAAGATGATGAGGATTCATCAAACAAAAAGAAACCTGCAGACTTTACTAATCCAGATCCTGTTAATTAGAAAGAAACAGAAAGTCAAGAACCATTCACTGAATATGGTTATGGATATTGGGCTAAATTTATGTTGGCATATCCTAAATTCTTAGTTAATGGAAAAGATGCTCCTTGGTATTTTGTATCAAGATTGAGTGCAAATAAGAAAGATGAAAATACAAATATGGGAGATAGATTATTAGCTATCTGGTTAGGTAAAGGATATTATCATTTCACAACTTGTGACTAACCAAAAAATCAACCTAATGTTGTTCAAAATGTTAATTATCCTGAAGATTTTGATGGTGTTTGGACTTATATTTACTATTCATACAGTGTTGAGAAAAAGAAGGCTGTTGCTTTTATTAAATTTGGAAATGATGATCTTAAAAAGATTACTAATGATGTTTTGAATCCATCAACTAAATGGGTTAGATTCACTATTGGAGGTAAGGATTAAAATAGATATCCTGGTTTTAATGGTTTAATCTAATAAATCTATTTCAGTACTAAACCAGGAGTTTTCCTTGATTCTGAGGATGATGTTATTGGTAAATTATAATCATAGAAGAAATAACCAAAAGACTTTTTACCTGAATTAATTACTTATAAAATAGTCTCAAATCCATAATAAAGAGATTCTGAAACTAAAGAAGTTCTTTCTATTGTTGGAACAACAAAAAATCCAAAATTTCCACATGAATATGCTTTCAGTGGTTGGTTCAAATGGGAAGAACCAAAATAATAACAAGAATGGCATAATATTTTCAGAGTTCAAATCTAATAACCATCTACTGATAAATTCTTAGGAGATAGAACATTGTCTGCTTGGGTTGGAAAACAAGATGGAGGTATTATTCATTTGCCAACTTATACATTTACTAATTTGGAAGGAGCTGGAAATCCAAATGTTATTAGGAACATCCACATTAAAATAGACATACTGAATGGTTCTTTGTTTATTTTGGATATCAAGACCTTAGAAGAAAGCTATTGCTTCAATTCAATGGAAGCAATCTACAGATAAATAAGAATATGAAAACATCAGACACTTCTAAGTTCCTAAGTTCTTCATTTATGTTGGAAAAGACAAATAATTCCCAGGATTCAATGGTAAAGTTGCATTAGTCAACTTCAATGTTGGAGAGGGATCATTCAAACCAAATAATGATTTTAGTGGCAAAGGAGATCCATTTAATTTTGAGAGTGGTAAAAAGAAATTGATTGGAGTTTAACCAGAAATTGATACTGAAGAGGATCCTGAAAAGCAAAAGAAACCATATAAGGCAGTAGATGATGCAGACACTGAGGGTTTGACTAGACCAAGTTCAAGTGAAGAAGAAAAACCAGTCATTGAAGAAACTTAAGAAGAGGAAAATGAATTAGTTGAATATGGTTATGGATTTTGGATGAGATTCTTAACTGCTTATCCTATTAGATTATTAAATGGAAAGAATGCTCCATGGTACTTCGTTTCAAGATTAACCTCAAATATGAATTATAAAAATATTGAAATGGGTGACAGATTATTAGCCATTTGGTAAGGTTAAGGATATTACCATTTCACAACTTGTGATTAACCAAAGAATTAAGCAAATGTAATTCAAAATATCAATTATCCAAACGATATTGAAGGTTTATGGACTTATGTTTACTATTCATACAGTTCTGAAGCTAAAAAGGCTATTGCCTTTATCAAATATGCAGATCAAGAACCAAGAACAATCTTACATTCAGTTTAACATCCAGCTGCAAAAAAAGTCAAATTCATTTTGGGAGGTATGGATAATAAATAATATCCTGGATTTAATGGTTAATTGAGTTAAGTTACTTTCTCTGCTAGACCAGGAGTGTTTTTAGATACAATTGAAGATTTTTCAGATTAATTGAAAAGAACTATCATACCTAAATAAGATTTGGATTAATTCTTTAATCATGAATTAATTTCTGATATTGTTTCCAGAAAACCAAATGATATTCCAGATTATGATGAAATTGGAGGAGGATAAGAGATGTTTCCACATGAATATGCCGTTTCTGGATGGTTCAAATGGGAATAAACTTAATAATAAGTGTGGCACAATATTTTCAGAGTATAAATCAAGAAACCATCAACTGATAGATTCTTGGGAGATAGAACATTATCATGTTGGATTGGTACTGCTTAAGGTGGAATATTACATTTCCCAACATACACATACACTAATATGAATGGAGCAGGTAATCCAAATATGGTCAGTAATATTCAACATAAGAATAGAATTTTCGATTGGTTCTTTGTCTACTTTGGATATTCAAAGAATTAATAAAAAGCATTTGTTGGAGTTAGATTTGCTTCAGGTATTGAAACTTTAGAATATAACAATGTCAATCATTATTATGCACCAAAATTCTATACATTTGCTGGTAAAGACATGCACTTTCCAGGATTAAATGGCAAATTGGCATATGTGAACTTTAATTTAGGAGATGGAACATTCAAAAAGAGTCCAGATTTCAAACATCCAGATGATATCTTCGGATTACAAAAGGTGAAATCAACATCCTCAAGAAACCAGATTAAAAGAAAGTCTAACCCGAAGTAGATAAAGAAACTGGAGAAACTTAAATTCCAAATGCAGTATCAGATAATACACCTAAAGTCACAAAGGAATTCAGATCAGAATAACCTCTCTCAGAATATGGTTATGGATATTGGATGAGATTCTTAACAGCGTTTCCAGTTAAATTGCCAAACGGAAAGAATGCACCATGGTATTTTATTTCAAGATTAGCGAACAGACCTAATTATGATAATATTGCTATGGGAGATAGAACTTTGGCTATTTGGTAAGGACAAGGATATTATCACTTCACAACATGTAATTTACCAGGACAAGTCAATGTAATCAAGAATGTCAATTATCCAGCTGACATTGAAGGGTTGTGGACATATGTTTACTATTCATATAGTAAATAAGAGAAAAAGGCAGTTGCATTCATTCAATTTGGGGCAACAGATCCAATTGACGTTGTACACCAAGTAACTCATCCAGATAACACTTATGTTAAATTTATTTTGGGAGGTAAGGACAACAATAGATATCCTGCATTCAATGGTCAATTTTAATCAGTTGTTCATTCAGCTTCTCCTGGAGCATATATTGGATCAATTGACTAATTCAAGGCTTTCCTTAATAAATAACCAAATCCTTTGGCTTCTAAAGTTCCTTTGACAACCACCTCATTAGTTGATAGTTAAATCACAAGAAATCCAGGAACATCAGGAAATACATAAACTGTTGAAGCCCCATTCCCTAAAGAATATGCATTTTCAGGTTGGTTCAAATGGGAATAACCTACACCCTAATAAGCATGGCACAATCTTTTCAGAATTCAAATCAGTTAACCATCAACAGATAACAGTCATGGTGATAGAACTTTAGCAGGATGGGTTGGAAGTGGAGCTGGAGGTATCCTTCATTTAACAACATACTCATATAAAAATATGAATGGAGCCGGACCAAATAACTTACCTTAAAATATTAATCATAAAAATAGACATTTTGAATGGTTCTTTGTTTACATGGGCTATTCCAAGAATGATAAAGCAGCTTATGCTTATGTCAAATGGAGAGATAGTGAAGACAATTTAGAATACAAAGATATTAATCATTATTTTGCTAAGAAATATTTTGTTTTCGTTGGTAAAGATGTTCAATTCCCAGGATTTAATGGAAGAATAGCATCCACATCCTTTAATCATGGAGAGGGATCCTTTAGAAAAGGAAATGATTTCAAACATCCAACTGATGCTTTCAGATTTGATAAAGGAAGCTAATTGGTTCCAAAAGTCGATCCAACAAAACCTGTTATGGATGATAAGACTGAATATGGAAGCAAATTTAATAATAATGCACCAAATATTGATAAAACATTGACATCCAATGATCTTTTGGTTGAATATGGTTATGGATTCTGGGCTAGATTCTTAACAGCTTACCCAGCTAGGTTAATTTATGGAAAGAATCAACCATGGTACTTTGTAGCAAGATTGACAACAAATGTTCAATATGACAACATTAGAATGGGAGATAGAGCTTTGGCTATCTGGCAAGGATAAGGATTTTATCATTATACAACATGTAATAAATAAAATGGTAATGTTAATGTTATTTAAAATATCAATTATCCAGCTGATATTGAAGGAGTTTGGACATATATTTACTATTCATACAGTGCAGAAAAGAAGAAAGCAGTAGGATTCATTAAGTATGGAAATGATGAAGTTAAGTCTATTACTCATTAAATCACACATCCAGAAACAAGATAAGTCAGATTCATACTTGGTGGTATGGATAACAACCGATATCCAGCATTTAATGGTATCTTCACTAAAGTTTCATACTCTCATGAAAAAGGAGCATTTATTGAAAGTTTAGATGTTTTGAGACCTAGATTAGGTATTGCACCCGAGATAGACACTCCATCTGTTAATAAAAAGATCGTTGCAGGATAAATCGAAAGAGTTCCATCTGTTGCTCATATTGGTGAAACTGTAGGAGATGAATAAACTAAATTACCATAAGAATATGCTTTAAGTGGATGGTTCAGATGGGATAAATTATAAGGATAGTAAATATGGCATAACATTTTCAGAGTTACAATTAATTCACCATTCTCTGATAGATTTTTAGGAGATAGAACATTAGCAATTTGGGTTGGTACTCTTTCTGGAGGTATTTTACATCACACTACCTACACATACAATAATATGAATGGAGCAGGAAATCCTAATGTGATTCAAAATATATAACACAAAGACAGACATTAAGAATGGTTCTTTTTGTATTATGGATATTCAAAGAAAGATCAAAAGGCTTATGCCTATGTCAAATTCAAAGATAGTGCAGAAACATTGACATTCTAGAAAATTAATCATTATTTAGCTCCAAAATTCTATGTTTATTTAGGTAAAGATCCTAATTTCTAAGGATTCAATGGATAAATTGGATTTGTTAATTTTAACATTGGTAAAGGTAGTTTCAAATCAGGAAATGATTTTACAGATGATACAGATAGATTTGGATTTTCAGATGGATCTAAAGCAATTGCTAAACCAGTTGAACCACCTAAACCAGACACAATTCCAGAAGCTGATAAATAAGTGTTTGCAAGCGCTTCAAGTGTTGATTCACCAAAGGTAGATAAATAGACTGTTCCAAGTGACTAAAACCTTGTTGAATATGGCTATGGATATTGGTTGAGATTCTTAACAAAGTATCCAGAATAATTACTAAATGGAAAGAATTAACCATGGTACTTTGTATCCAGATTGACAACAAATGTTTAATATGATAATGTTAGAATGGGAGATAGAGCTTTGGCAATTTGGTAAGGATAAGGATACTATCATTTCACTACTTGTGATGAAAAGAGTAACAATGCTAATGTGATTAAGAATGTCGATTATCCAGCTGATATTGAAGGAGTTTGGACTTACATTTACTATTCCTATAGTACAAAAGAGAATAATGCAGTTGCATTTATTAAGTTTGGAGAAAGTGATTTCTAATAAGTGACTCATACAAGTTACACATCCAGCTGACTAAACTAAGTTAGATTCTAGTTTTGGGAGGCACAGATAGAAAAGAGATATCCAGCTATTTAATGGTTCTTTTCACTAATGTTTACTTTAATAGTAGAGTTGGAGCTTATATTAATTCATTGCCCAATCTTAACAAATTATTAGATACACAAGGGCCAAAACCAAGCATAAAACTAGTTGATTTGACTACTACTACTTTGATTGAGAAGGAGACTTCTAGAACACCAAAAGATGAACCTGTTACAACTGAAGTGGAAGAAAAAAAATTACCACATCAATATGCATTTAGCGGTTGGTTTAGATGGGGAGCTATGTCATAAGAACCTTGGCATAACATTTTTAGAGTGTAAATCAAGACACCTTCAACTGATAGCGTTTTAGGAGACAGAACATTGTCAGCTTGGCTTGGAACAGCAGAAGGAGGTATCATACATTTGCCAACATATACTTACACTAATATGAATGGGGGTGGTAATTCAAATCTTTTCAAAAACATTCAACATAAAGGAAGAAATACTGAATGGCATTTCATTTACTTCGGATATTCAAAGGACTAAAACAAAGCTCAAGTTTATATTAAATGGACTTAATCAGAAGATACTCTTGAATACCCTGACACTAGACATTACTTTGCTTCAAAATTCTATATCTTCACAGGAAGAGATAAACATTTCCCTGGTTTCAATGGCAATATCGCATAAGCTAAATTTAATATTGGTGAGGGATCCTTTGTTGCTGACAAGAATTTCAACCTACCAAAAGATCCATTTTCATTTGGAAGTGGAGTTAATACCTACCATAAAGATTAACCAAAACCATAACCAGAAACCAAACCAGATTCTAAAGTTCTTGACAATTCAGAAGGATAAAAAGTACCAGCATTGAATAAAGAATTGAAAGATGACAAAGAATTAACAAGTTATGGATATGGATTTTGGATGAGATATTTAACAGTTTATCCAGAAAGATAAATCAATGGTAAGAATTAACCATGGTACTTTGTATCAAGATTAACATGGAATGAAAAATATGATAATATTGGTATGGGAGACAGAACCTTAGCTATATGGTAAGGAGCAGGATTCTATCATTTCACTACATGCAACATTGCAAATGGAAATACTAATCTTATTTAAAATATCAATTTCCCAAATGATATTGAAGGATTATGGACTTATGTTTATTATTCATACAACAGAGCCAATAAATAGGCTGTTGCATTCATTCAATATGGTAATGATGCCCCATAAACAGCCACCCATTCCACTTAACACAAAGATACTAAATATGTCAGATTTATTTTAGGAGGTAATGATGATGGAAGATACCCAGGATTTAATGGTTAATTCACAGGTGTTTCAATTGATTAAACTTATATTGGTACAGTTGATGAATTCAAAGCATTTGTCACAAAGAATGGAGTTCCATAAGTTGGATTGAAATAATTGACAACAGTAGGATTGGCTGATTAGATTAGCAGAAGTTCTGAAGCAGACATTACAAAAGAGGCTACTGTTGGAGGAGGTGATTAGAAATTCCCATAAGAATATGCTATTAGTGGTTGGTTCAAATGGAAGCCTACAGCCTAAGCAGCATGGCATAACATTTTCAGAGTGTAAATTAAGAAACCCTCAACCGATAACTTCTTGGGAGATAGGACGTTAACAATGTGGGTTGGTACTCCTGAAGGAGGTATTCTCCATTTCCCAACTTACACATATGACAATATGGTTGGTGGAGGAAATACAAATCTCTACAAAAACATTCAACACAAGTAAAGACATCTTGAATGGTTCTATGTTTACTATGGGTATTCTAGAACAATTTCTAAGGCTTAAGTCTATGTTAAATGGGCATCTACTGATGATAGTCTTACTTATGATAATGTTAAGCATTATTTGACTCCAGAATTCTATGTATTTGTCGGCAGAGATAAGCAATATCCAGGACTTAGTGGTAAAATGGGTTATGTCAAATTCAATCTTGGAGATGGTTCATTCTTAAAGGATCCCAATTTTGATCATCCATAAGATGCCTTTGGATTTAAATCCGGAGTTGAAAATTTGGTTAAGAAACCTGCTGCTGCAATTGAACCAGGAACACCAATTACTGAAGAACTATCAAATGGATTTGAATAAAAGACCCCAGTTGTTGATAAAGCTGCTCCTGCCGAAAGAGATCTTGAAGAATATGGTTATGGATTTTGGTTCAGATTCTTACACAACTATCCAGTTAGATTACCAAATGGAAAGAATTAACCATGGTATTTCGTCGCTAGATTAGCTAATTAAGAGAAATATGATAATATTAGAATGGGAGATAGAATGTTAGCTGTTTGGTAAGGATAAGGATACTATCATTTCACTACTTGCAATAAAGTAGATAATAATCCAAATTATATTAAAAATATAAATTATCCTGAAGATATTGAAGGATTATGGACATATCTTTATTATTCATATAGTGATGACAAGAATAGAGCTGTTGGTCATATAAAATTTGGAAATGATGACATCCAATCAATTAAACATGATGTTAATCATCCTGAAACTAAATATGTAAGATTCATATTGGGAGGTAATGATGAAGCAAGATACCCAGGATTCAATGGTGTGTTTTCACAAATAACATTCAGTACCAAAGAAGGAGCATTTATTGATACAGCAGATCTCTTAAAAGGATTCATGAGTAAATTATCTAAGCCTTCTTAAGGATTTAATGATTTAGCCAATTACAAGTTGATTGAAGATAGTTTGACAAGAACTTCTGATGATAAACCACTTTCAAAAGTTATAGGAAAGGAAACAGAAAGATTCCCTGCTGAATACTCATTCAGTGGATGGTTCAAATGGTAACCTCTAGCTTAATAACCATGGCATAATATTTTCAGAGTTTAAATCAAGACTCCTTCTACAGATAATGTCTTAGGAGATAGAACATTAACAGCTTGGGTTGGAACAGCTGAAGGAGGTATCATCCATTTACCTACATACACTTACTCTAATATGAATGGTGCAGGTAATGCTAATGTTTGGAAGAATATTTAACACAAGAACAGAATCACAAGTTGGTTCTTCCTCTATTTTGGATATTCAAAAGATTAATAATTAGCTTCAGCATACATTAAATGGACAGATGGTGAAGATCAACTAGCATATGAGAAAACCAATCATTATTTGGCAACCTAATTCTATGTATTTGCAGGAAGAGATGATCATTTCCCAGGATTCAATGGAAAATTGGGTGAAGTTAATTTTAATATGGGTAAAGGTGCCTTTAGAAAACCAACCGATTATTCACATGAAAAGGACATTTTCGGTTTCAAGAGTGGAACAGATAAATTCATTAAAAAACCAAGTGATGAATTCAAACCTGCTGATGCTGATAAAAATATTCTTGAAAATGCTGCAAGTTAAGATAAACCTGTTGTTGATAAAGAAGCCAGTTCTGAGAAACCATTTGAACAATATGGTTATGGTTTCTGGATGAGATTCTTATCTAAATATCCAGAATAATTACCAAATGGAAAGAACTAACCATGGTACTTTGTATCCAGATTAGCTAATTAATAGAATTATGATAATGTTAGAATGGGAGATAGAACATTGGCTATCTGGTAAGGATAAGGATATTATCATTTCACAACATGTTCTTCT